>OOFG01048356.1:0-17727 GCA_900323295.1 Molva molva
CTCCCCCACCCCCAGCACCACCACCACCACCACCACCACCACCACCACCCCTCTCTGCATCCCCAAACACGGACCTCAGAGTCCCCTCTCGCAAACACAAACCCATTCCCCATGAGAACTGGAAGAAGAAGGGCTCTTCTGTGGCCGAAACACGACTGGGGAATGTGCTTGGGACGCGTTGCTGTAACGATTACTTGAAATGACAGAAATGTTAAGAATGGCAGACGTCGCAGTCTGATAGTAGGGATTCCAGCTTGAGTGCTTCGAATGTGCCACCAATGTGCGACAAATGTTTGTCTGGGAGCACACGCCGGCTCTGTTTCCCAGCATCCTCTGGGGTTGAGCTTACCGATGGCATTAAGGGTCCAGCTTGTTTTCCAAATATGGTGCGTTTTGTTTACAGATAGGACGGGTTAATTCGCCTACAAATACCCCTTTTGTTATAGTTGACATCTATGCCAAGGGCCAGTCTATTGTAGTACATTTCCTACTGTAGTCCATCCTAACTGCAGACCTTTCCTTTTGTAGTCCATCCTAGCTCCTGTTCATTCCTATTGTCAATCCATATTGCAATTTTCTACTGTAGTCCATAACTTACTGTAGTCCATTTCCTACTGTAGTCCATTTCCTTCTATTATCTATTCCCTACTTTAGTCCATTCCTATTATAGTTCATCCATATTGGAGTCAATTCCTATTGTAGTCAATTCCCTACTATAGTCCATTCCCTACTGTAGTCCATTCCCTACTGTAGTCCATTCCCTACTGTAGTACTGTAGTAGGGAATGGACTACAGTTCTACAACGCTCTACATACCAGCCCACTCGAAGGACAATGGAACAATGCGAAGACCTCTCTCTTCTGCTGCTACTTGCTCTTCTGTGAGTTGGGCGCTACACAGAATAGTGTCTGACATTAACTTATGAATATACAATGGTACGCACACACACACACACACCACGACACACCACGACACACCATAAGCTCAAAAGACCATACACCCAGGCGAAAGCATGCATAAATTTCTCCTGACAACAACACACACACACACACACACACACACACACACACCCTTTGTGTGACTGAACAAAAAGGACTTGCACAGAAGAGGGAGACGAGGCTGTTTGTGTGCCGTCACCGTGCCCCTGGTGTGTGTTTGCGTCAGCGGTGTGTGTGCTAGTGTAACACACCCGTCTCTCCACACCACCCCACACTATGTTCTCCCAGCTCAAGCCTCCCAGACGTCATATAGTCACTCTTATGAAGCCAACCAACGTCGGCCTCCCATTGGCTGTGGCTTCTAGAACTGTCGGGGCAAGGGCTAGGGGTCGATCACCAGGTTAACACAGGTGTATCTCATCATGTAATTATACGATATACCGCATCATATTAATTAGGGGTCTGTTCCACCTAGTTAGCTGGCCAAGCACCAGCAGAAACAGATGAAGTAACTGCATGTTGTTAAACTTAATGGAACAAACTAGGGGTGGAACGGTTCATAAAATTCACGGTTCGGTTCATATCATGGTTTTGGGGTCACGGTTTTCAGTTTGGTACAGTACGTTTTTGGTAAAGCAGGGGATGACACAAGTGGCTATATTTTTTGATATATACAACAAACCCATAAGTCGTTATCACACTCCTGGTTCAGCTTACCAACGGCTGGTTGGTGGTGAGGGTTCTCAGTGTAACTAGGGGTGTAATCTGGTGTGTAAGTGGTGGATAAGAGAAGGAAAGGAGTACAGGGGACGGTATCAGAGGAAGGGGTTGAATGCCATGGTTATTAATTATAGATATTCATGTTTTGAAAATCAAAAGACTACAGTAGAGTAAATGAGACGGACTGCAAATGGATGCTTGTGCCAATCAGGAAGGTTATGACCTCCGCACAAATTAGGTTTCCTTGTCCCTAAACAAAATAGGCCAACGTTACAAGAAACATTAGACGTTTTTATTATTTAATTAAATTCTACGTGTCACATACGTAATATAAAAAACCAGGACAAATTGAAATGTCGTCAGTGACCAGCACTGGATAATATGATAAGATGTACGTTGTAAGCTCAGAGATACATACCTGTCTGTACACAATATGTTTTGAAATGTGTGTTGATTGGTTAGGCTTGGTGTCCGGAACATTGAGCTCTGTGTTTATGAGTTGGTCACGAACTGTGAGTGAACTGAACCATTTGACGGTGCCTTGACTAATAACTGTTTTCAGCATACGCAGCTATTTTAACTTAACACTTTTTTAAAAAAGTGAATATTAATATTTTTGTATGTTCATGCTGATATGTTTAATACGGATGTGAATTTAAATGTTTAGAACGTTGCGTCTAATGATGTCTAATAAAGTTGAATACATTCATCAAAATCGTATTGTCATCAAGCTCGGATCTATATGGGCAGTCTGGGCATGTGCCCACGGCCCCTGACTGCGAAAAAATTATCCATGATGATTCACTTGATCTTGATAATTATCGAATGAGTTGGATTATTATCAGGTTTTAATCTGTATTTTATACAGTCCATTTGCCATATACCCACACCGGAGCCCGGCTGGTCACACATACACTTCTAAACAGCGATTTTAATGTTATATCTATTCAGTACATTTTGAAACGCAAAGTATCGGGTTGAATTTTTAGTTTGAAGTTTTAGTTGGGGTAAATTTCAGGCTACTTTGTAATTTTCGCCTATTGCTTAGAAATATTGACCAAACAAGCTTCAGTGCCCTGAGTCCCCTGGGGGTACTAATCTTATGGAGGCATGAGAAAACAAAATGGCTAATCAGATCGCTCGAAAACCCCAGCCAAGCAGATCGCTCGAAAACCCAAGCCAATCAGATCGCTCGAAAACCCCAGCCAATCAGATCTCTAATATTTTTTTTTTTTACATAAATGCTCTATGTTATAATTTCATGTTCTAAATAAATAAATAAAGTATTTAATTTAAAGCTAAAAAGGTTAAATTTGATGTTAAAATGTTTTGTTCCATACAGTTTAGGAATATATGAATGTCTAACTAACTGAATAACTAACTAACTAAATATGATTCAACTAAATATGTTTACTAATATTATCTGTCAAGCAAGTCGGCGAGAGCTTATGGGGACATTTTTATGGAAAATATATTTTTTGTTTGGTCTTATCCAGGGTTGCCAGAAAACCTTGGAGTGAGATTTGAGGGAAGTTTGGGGTCGCAAGCACACACTGAAGGCATTTATACATTCATTTCTGTACTTGAAGTAAAGAAACATCATTATTTACAGCCATTCCCAAGTTTCATAACCACTAATCCTAACCCCAACCATAAAAAATGAACATAGAAATAAACAGTTTTTGGCCACCAGTGGGATCACTGACCTGATCAAAGATCACCGCTGATCACCAGGTCTGGGACTTTTTGACCCAGACCTAAACAGGGGGCCCCACAGAACAGTATTTGACGTATGTTCAAAACAAGACCATAGGTTTAGAACTCGTATTCCAGAACCCATAACAGATATCCCAGAAAGCCACATCAAAAAAAAAATTACACTTCTTTTTTGTTGTATTGATTCATAAAATTTGGTATTTTTTATGTTATTATATGATATACTATTTATCTGTTGAATGTGTATCGACTGCATTTGTTATATTCAAGTAACCCACACAAATGTTATGTAGGCCTATTGGCTCAAATTAGAAAATTACCAATATATATTTCTTATGTTTTTATTAGGTGGCAGTAGGTGGGGCCCATACATATTATAGCACCAAGGCCCTTAATGACCTACTTACGCCACTGTCAACTTGCCATATCTTACGACGATGAAAGGCAATTGACGTGGTCCGCGTTATTAGCTTACGTCCGAAATGACTGTGCGCCGATCGGAAAACTAGGGCTTAAACTCACAGTGCTACAGCGTGCCGTCTCTATACAGTGACTGAGGGCCGAGCTCAGTGCGCTCTGCTCTGTCTGCGTACGGCCAGGGTAAGATTCCAAAGCCTTCTGCACGTTTCTAACCGAGCCTGGGGCCGCGCATCGTACGGCTTGTAATGTTGTGTCAAGGGGCCGTCAGACAAATGTAGAAAACCTTCTACAACTAGTAGTAGATGTCTAGAGATGTCAAACGTGAAGCCTGCAGGGGTCGAGACAGGGGGTATTTTTTATGTTTAATACATTATTAAACAATCATTATTTCTTTCCGTGGCACAATTCGTCCTCCATATAATCCAGCCTTGTCAATTTGTTAAGAGCACAGCCCATTAAAATAGTAGTTTGGCTTAGTATGGATTATTCAGAACATACTGGGTATTGTGAAGTCCTTCTATCACAAGGTCTAAACTGAGAAGTGTATGCGCAGCAGAACAGTAGTTACGGGCTCATCCAACTGATTGGCAACCGTTTTTCATTAACCAATCAGTGTGGTTTATGACCACTAAGCTGTTAAAAAAAATACGTACACGGTAACACTACACAATAAGGGTACATTAATTCATCATTAATTACCATTATTTATTGCAGTAATAATCATTATTATATAGCATTTGCTTAGGGTTAACCCTAACCCTATTCATTTATGTATAAGTGAATACCTTAATTAACATGGAAACCATTACCTTAGTTAACAGGAACACCATTAGTAAACATGAACACTATTAATAAACGGTTACTAGACCATTAGTTAACTGAGTTAATTGTAAGTGAATGCTTATTACTTCATTCAATAAAGTCATTTAAGGGTTAATTAATGGACCCTTATTGTAAAGTTGAACATACACTTGTAGAAATTAAACGACATAACTATCATTATTTGTGCAATAAATGATCAAATTAATTCCATAAAATAGGGAAGGCCTGGGAGCGAGGGAAATAAATGGTGTAACTCATAGGCCTACCCAGTCCACTCTGATCCACCCATTAGACCAAACATTTTGCTGTTCTCAAACCGATGTAGGTCACTGAAATGACATGAATGCTACAGCCATTGAGGACGGACCAGAGTTTTAAATAGATCCTTTTTAGATTTGAATTCCCCAATTAAAAAATACATCTCACAGACTTTCTGGCAAGGCTTGTTTTTTTTCACAAATAGGTACACTTTTAAATACATTCATTGCTCACAGTTATAATTGGGTTCTATATGCTCCGTTGGGGTGCAAACTAATTCAGTATGGCCCAAGCTGAAACTAAACGCCTGAACTCCCCTGTTTGCTATTCGCAGCAAGGACTCCATCTGTTGGTGCAGAGTTCACACTTTACTCCGAAGCTAATGGAGTGCAAGTGTCTAACAAGACCTGTTTGGCTTCACATACAACACTGGTCTTAAGACTTAAAACAAACATGATCATCAGTAGAATGTCTGCTTTATTTTTCAGCGGTCTCCAGGTCTGCTTTTCAGGACCTATGCAACTGATCGATGAATGGAAACCATTTGTATCGTCTAAAAATATACACGTTGCTGTGTTTGTGTCTATTTAGTATTGTTGCAAAAAGTCAAATTAAACGGATGTTCTGAAAATCGCTTTGCAAATAAAGCCGTAATATTTGTAATTATGTCTTATTTATTCATAATCATGCCAGATTCAGAAATGTAGCATTGTATAATATAAGTCATTTTTGAGAGGGAAAAGAGGGAATGTTTGTTTCTTGCCAATATCCATTGACCAACTTTTACAATCAGCGGTCTGGAAGGGGTCCAACGTGACGGGGTATTATTTATGTTTCTCAATTAAATCCACCTGTGACCCCAAACGCCTATATTAAGGGCTGCGGCTGGGCCTGACTTTCCTTTGACTCGGCGTCGCGATTAGGGTATGTTGAGAGTACTTTAGCAAACTCGCGGACAGGTTCGTTTTAAACCGTTCCATCGTAAACACTTGCGGCGTGAAACCAAATTTCTGCGTTTGCGTGCGGGTTTTCTGTTTTTCTCTGGACTTGTGAAACAATCTGGCCGCAACGAATGAGCGCTCCAACGCCCCAAGGACAACAGAACCGTGAGTGGCCAAACTTTCTTTATCTATGAGCTGGTTGAAATGGCTAGAGTTTAGTTTTGT
This sequence comes from Molva molva, assembly GCA_900323295.1. Lineage (NCBI taxonomy): Eukaryota > Metazoa > Chordata > Actinopteri > Gadiformes > Lotidae > Molva > Molva molva. Next base: position 6,041 of record OOFG01048356.1, read on the forward strand.
GCTCGTTGCTCGAGTTTAGCTGTTTAAGTGCGGATTGGTCCTTGTTGGTTGTTTTTGAGCCTATTGGTTTTGTGCTCGTTTTGGAGTGTAGCGATTTTGGGCTCTTTGCTGGTGCTTGGCGGGTTTGTGCTGATTGCTTGAGCTTGGAAAATGTTTTCTTGATGTACGCACCACACCTTGATCTGTCTCCCTGCTTCTTCACATACACACACGTGCTATCCCTTTTTATTTCCTCCTCTAACTTGACATGACCTTTTTGCAGAAAGTTTATTTGATGTTTTGAGTCTGGTGCCTTGATTCCAGTGGATGTTTTGACAATGGGTTTGACCAACTGACATTTAGCCTGACTGCACCCGGACTGCCCTGCCCAAAAAAAAATTGAAAATCCTTCACCTTGAAGGTCAATTTCATCACATGACAACATCCGGAGAAAATCATTCAGCTACTTCCTGAATGTGTGGATAACTCAAGGTGGAGTTGCTCAAACTCTTCCAACAGTTTTACAAATTCATCACTTCAAAGTCAGACAAGTTAAAAATAAAACTCCAACTTGTGTTGGACAATGGTACCTCCAGCCGAAGGCGTCCGATCAGCCAGCCGCGTGGCCCTCCACCCGGACACTGCGTTTCCCTCTGACCTCCACCCGAAGACCTTGTGGCCCTCTGGCCTCCACCCAAAGACAGGTTGGCCCTCTGGCCTCCACCCGAAGACAGCTTGGCCCTCTGGCCTCCACCAGGTTGGGCTTCCGACCGTACATTAAGCCATTAATCCAACCGTCTTTATCTGTTTCTCCACCCGCAGACCGTGGGGACCTCCACCCTCTGACCGTGTGGCCCACTGACCTCCACCTGCAGAGTGTTGACCACCACCCGCAGACCGTGTGGACCTCCACCCTCTGACCACGTGGCCCACCGACCTCCACCTGCAGACAGTGTTGACCACCACCCGCAGACCGTGTGGACCTCCACCCTCTGACCACGTGGCCTTCTGACCTCCACCCGTTCGGCCCTCTGACTATCAATTAAGCCATTAAACAGTTTTTTTTGTTTCTCCACCTGCAGACCGTGGACCCTCCGACATCCACCCGAAGACCGTGTGGACCTCCACCCAGACTGCATTGACTTCCGACCTCCACCCGAAGACCCTGTGGACCTCCACCCGCAGACTGCATGGACCTCTGACCTCCACCCGAAGACCATGTGGCCCTCTGACCTCCACCTGAGTGGCCCTCCAACTGAAGACCATGTGGCCCTCCGAGCTCCACCCGTTTGGCACTATCCATTAATCTACTCTTTCTTTTTCTTCAGCCCAAGACCGTGTGGGCCGCCGACCTCCACCCGAAGACCGTGTGGGCCGCCGACCTCCACCCGAAGACCGTGTGGGCCGCCGACCTCCACCCGAAGACCGTGTGGCGCTCTGGCCTCCACCCGAAGACCATTTGGCCAGCTGCCCTCCGACCGTCCATTAAGCCATTAATCCACCTGTCGTTTTTTCTCCACCCACAGACTGCTTGGCCCGCCTACCTCCCGAAGACCGTGTGGACCTCTGACCTCCACCCTCTGTCCGTGTGGCCGTCTCACCTCCACCTGTTTGGCCCTAAGACTGTCCATTAATCCAGGCTGCCTTTTACGCCACCTGCTGACTGCTTGGCCCTCCAACCAAATACCGTTTTGGCCCTCCATTTGCCTAGGTGGATTTTGGGTGGTGGGAGGTCCTCCACAACTCCTCCACAAGTGTCATGGTGTCCATGGTGCCAAATTATCAAACGGATCTTGACAAGCAGAGTTCCCCTTGCATGGCTGACAGTGCAGTCAATGGTAATGACTTGCATTCATTGTAAAGCTCTGCTGGCCATGGCTGACCACAATATCCATACTATGAAGCCCAGTTAGCCAACCTCAATGAGGTCCACCAATGTTTTCCACAGGAAGCTATGAAGATGCTGGACTAGAGCAAAACATGTTTCCCACCGCAAGCTATGAAGATGCCTGACGAGAGCAAAATGACCAGACTTAAACTTGACCATGTTGGTTTATTGATTGGTTGGTATTGGTTGAATTAGGTGGTGTGTTTTTGTAAACTAGAGCTTTGAGAAAGATTCTTCCCCAGCTACATGCAGACATACTCATTTCTTCTAATCTTTCAATTTCCTCTTCATATAGTGCTGCTGCTGTGGATTGTATTTTATTCTGTGAAATGTAGGTTTTTAATTTTTATTGTGTGTTGTACGCTGCGGTTGTGCTGTGGCTCAAAATGTTTGGTTGGAGCAGAGATGCATTGATGGAATGCTTTGGTACATTTGTATTGGATGAATTCTTGGCTTGTCGAACGTGGCAGTTCCCTTCAGTTGAGCTTTGTAAGTGGCCTCACTTAGGCAAGCGGGATGTTATTCCCAAGTCTATGGAGGTCCAATAGACAGGGGAGGTTGGCAGTTGCTCACCTTCAGAGACGAATTTTCATCAAGCACTTATCACCTCACGAATTTCAAATGCCAGTGTTCGAAATTTCCTGAAGACTGGAAGGAACCCACATTTTGAAAGTAAGTTGCCATGACTCATGTTTTACAACTTTCTATTAATTAACTTATATTAATAATCTATCTTTCCTTAAAAGAATGCAAATGCCTGACATTACCAAGGCTGGCCTCTAGCCTGGTAAGTTATTTTTACTTTTTTTATAAATGTACAGATATTAAAACTAGAGTTAAAGGAGTCTTTTGTACTAAACTTGTCTTTTTCCTCTAGGGTCAGTATATATTGATGGTGACATGGAGTCAAGTGTATTGGCTGCACTTTAGGTGAGTTTTTCCATAATCTTTTCACCTTCAGATAACTTTCAATTTGGCAGTATCAATGTATTTCAGTATACAAAATAACCATTCATCTACCCAAAGTTGCTAATGTAGGGATGACTTGGGAGAAATCAGGATTTGGGAGACCTCAGCACTGTAACAGTAAATGTCTTTATATATTGACTAGGTTATTTTTATCTTGAGTGTAGTAAATAACTGGGTGTTTGCTCATATATAAAGGGGAGCAGGACCCGGGGAGACCACCTGACCGGAGGATGAAGTTGATGGCCTGGATGACTCCACACTCCCTCAAACCCATCCTGTCCAGAAGGTAAACCTTCACGATGCGGTTTCAATGAAACATTTGTAAGTCTGTTGAATCCAGTGCGGAAGTTGTTGCTTGGGACGGCAATTATTATGGTTTAGAGAACATTTGTAGATGAGACTACAGATTTGTGTTTCACAAAACGGTGCTTGTTTATCCCATATTTCCAGGTACTGTTACCATGGTCACCACTGGAGGATGCTGTCGCCACCGCTGAAGGATGTCGTCGCCATGCACTCCTTCGAGACATCAGCAGTAAGGGGTTCATCCCGGCAAATCTTTTAACTTGGTATTATGGGATTCTTCATTGGTTCTCATGAGTCTCACAAGTTATCTCTATCTAACTACACAAACTTAAAACCTATTTTTCGAGATCATGATCACCCCTATCCTAATTAGGTGGATACTGAATCATGTGTCCTGAGTCATGAGCGAACGCATTGTTACACTGCAGTGTACCTGACCAGACCTCCCAGTCACCGGTGGATGCTGTTGCCATCAAAGGAAGACTAACACGTCACCTGGAAGGAAGATCAAGGGTAAGGAGTTAATCCCAGCAAAACATTTACCTTGCCTTATGTTTGGTATTTATATTAAACAGGGTCTCAATACATCCGCATGAACTATTAGATGTTGAAATGTCTTGTATTGCATTGTTCCACTGCAGAGCATGAGGCCAGAGTTCTTGATCTCGACCTGTGACTCCAGTAGACCAGACCTCCCCGGCCTCTACTGGACCAGACCTCCCCGGCCTCTACTGGACCAGACCTCCCCGGCCTCTACTGGACCAGACCTCCCCGGCCTCTACTGGACCAGACCTCCCCGGCCTCTACTGGGCCAGACCTCCCTGGCCTCTACTGGGCCAGACCTCCCTGGCCTCTACTGGGCCAGACCTCCCTAGCCTCTACTGGGCCAGGTCTCCCTAGCCTCTACCGGGCCAGGTCTCCCTAGCCTCTACCGGGCCAGGTCTCCCTAGCCTCTACTGGGCCAGGTCTCCCTAGCCTCTACTGGGCCATACCTCTGCTGAGCTGTCAAATTTGACCAGAACTATTGGCAAAAGGTACCTTTTTTATTTTTTTGTTGCCCCTGATTTTGTTCTGAAGCGTATGGGGGGGAAAAAAATAAAACTTAATTTGTAATGAGTAGAATTGTTTAGATAGTTAATAGCTGATGCAACAACTATGTCCCAATGATGGTGAACTTGTTGTTTTTGCAGTTCTCCAGCATGGCCACCGTCCCCCAGTTGCTGGAAAGATCCATCAACCTCAAACTGAGCCTTTTGATGGGTAATCATTTTGTTAAAGGAAAACCAAACGCCCTGTTTAAGCTAGTCCTGCCCGCTAAGAATACAAAAATGCCATCCGACCCACTTCTGGTACTTTCATTTATCTTTAAGGAAAGGGACAGGGCCTTATTGCGGTTCTGGCTTTCTATCTTACACAAGCCACTCGCTACAATACGATTTGGGAGATGCAGCCACAATGTTTGATCTGGTTACCTGGTAACCCTAAACTTCCATTAACTGGTAATTAATGCAGTAGAATGCAATTAACTAATTAAGGGAAAATGGAGCAATCTTGTCATGTGTTAAAACTTGACTCTAAATCAAGGTTTGGACCAGGATCCATCCATAGCACTTCAATGTCACAACTGCATCCACTTCAGCACTAAATCACTTCAGAAATTTGCTTTTAGGGTTTGGTTTTCCTTAAATGCGTATTTTTATGCTATTCCATGAAGGTTTGTCATACTATTGTGGTTACTTATGCCTGTTGGTTACAACAGTCAAATCGCTACATAAATGTGTAGTTTGAGAAATTGCACTCTATTGTTGGATTTTTCGATTTTATTTTTTTTATATTTGACATGACCAATTCACTAATTGGTCATGTCGTTTTTTTTTTTATTGCATCACATTTGATTTGAAACCTTAAATTACTACCTGGAGCAGTAAAAAGTTAAAGTTCAATGCTTTGCTTTTATTTTTTTTTTAATTCTATTTACATGTTGGACCCTCTGTGCATATGCAACGCCACTCAATTCATAACATTTGTGACAAATGTTTACTGATGACATATGTTGTTGACATATGTACTTTGACACAATTAATGAAATAAAATAATTTATCACATTTAATTTCCTGAACTTAATTTGTTAATGTGGTTTAATTTGAAATGCAGTAGTACCAGAACTTAACAGAACACGTTTCAAAGGAGAACTGTTGGTTGTAAGCCAATTAAAATTTTCAAACACACCTAGATGGTCTTCATCCTCCACAGCACTTGCAGTAGGCAGTGGCAGGAAGCCTGCCCATGTGCTTAAGCCTCTTGTTTCATGGCAGTTGGCAACCCAAACCCTGCAGCTTTCCCTCTGGACACGCCCACTCCGCTATTCCGCCCCATGTCGAAAAGACCACAAAGCCAAATGCAGAGGAAAAGTATTGCAAAAAGGTGTAAATGCAAAAGTATTGTTTACTATACTTTTACAATACTTGCAATGCTTTCTGATCTCATTTTGACTCCATTAAAAGCTGCAATACCACAAGTAATTGTAATGGCACACCTAGCCATGTTCAAATTCTAAATTGCCTCACCATGAATATTATTCCGCTATTGATTTCTAACCATAGCACCATTGCTTCCTTAAAATACATGGACAATTTACAGACTTCATAGCAAAATGTGTCAAGAATAAAAATGATTTCAGCGAATATTGTAGTTACAAGATTGAGCTAGCTCCAATTGGCTGACACAACAATGGGGTCTAGAAAGCATATCTGTTGCTAGGTCTTAAGGTTGGTTTTACTTGCTGGAGTAGTAAACTACAAACGTGTTTTCTGGGTATTTGTCAGTATTCAACCGCAACCCTAATATCAGAATTAAGGCCACCCATACGATGTGAACGTTTCCAACATTGGATCAGATCACGCTATTCCCTTACCTGTCCACCAGAGGATCTCGGCGTCTTTAATAGTGTTTTAAATCCTCTCGCCTGTGTCCCTCACTGTAGCTTGTGTCTGTACTGCGCCAATTCTCATGTTTATTTTTATTTATTTTTTAGGTCTTTGGTCATTAAGCAGCAGTCATCCAGAAAGACATGGGAGATGTGTAGAGGGCAAAAGAGGACAAGGAGAGGTAGTTCATTCTGGGTGATTAATCCCAGTGGTGTCTTATTTTTAATACATGGAGTGTAACACTACAGACATGTTTTCTGGGTATTTGTCAGTATTCAACCGCAACCCTAATATCAGAATTAAGGCCACCCATACGATGTGAACGTTTCCAACATCGGATCAGATCACGCTATTCCCTTACCTGTCCACCAGGGTGTCACACGTTGTGGGACTCTGAACTAGGTATGGAACTAGGGAGATGACTTGAGTATGTAGCCACCAACATCATGGGAAAGGATTCCAGGAAAATCTAGGTTTTAAAACCTTGCTTTGGGCCACAGCATGGTTCCATAATCAGGTCAGCTGACACAAGATCAGTGTAAAACTAACTCAGGCCTCGAACTGTGGAAAACACATTCAGGGAATGTTTAACAAAATGGACAAAAGGTGTTTATATATATATATTTTATTTTTTTAATCTTTATTACAAACGATATACATGCACCATATAGATCATGGGGATTAGATGGAAGAGGCCTAACTAGTAATTCATGTTATTCCTTCATTTATCATAGTGGATGTTCATCAACACCCAGGTCTTCAATAAATACCTTGTACAATCATGACTCTAAATTTAAATAAATATGTTTTTGCACATGTGCAGTGAGTATAGTATAGTTAAGCAGTGTACAGCTGGAGCCCCCTCTGTCCTTCTTGGTGGAGGACATGCAGGTTGACTCCAGAACATCTCAAATTCCACCCAGTGAGGAATTAATGGAATTAAGATTTAAGACTATACAATCAAACATGAAATGATCATTTGAATTGAATTGATCAATTTGAAAACACTAGATCAAACTAGAACCTAACAAAACAATACCTCTAAATCCCTTACAAGACTTAAACATATTGAATATATTAAACTATTTAACAATAAAAAAAAAAAAAATTAAGGCAGAGATCCTTAACCTAACGTATATATATTTATGGGAGCAAGAGGGATCATCAACATGTAAGCCCACATGTAACTTGTAGAACGTTCAAGACAACTCCCATCTTTAAGGTAGGACATTTGCATATCATTTTAGACATTGGGTATCGTAGGAAGAATATAATTGTTATATTATCTGCCACACACGATTTGATCTAAAATGAAAGTTAACCAAGTTTGTTTTGGACTGATACACAGCCTATCTATACACAATGACCCCTGTGAGTTCTGCGTTGTATTGTTCTGTAGAGTCGAACCCCATGATGCCAATCAATCATAATAAATAAAAACATTTGGAAAATGAACAAGTTGTTTTGAACGCATCATTGTTTATGAAGGGCTGTGCAATCAACAGAGCTGTACTTCCCACACGACAGCCGTGTTTATCTCTTCCAGTTTATTACTTCATCCAGTAGAGGCCAGGATATCAGAAACACAAAACCGCTTCACAAAAAAAAAGGTTAACATGGTTGTGCTTATAAAGTACTGTCGTATTAGTGCCACCATTTTGACCTGCCATTTCAGAACCAAATTCCACCCTCTTGAAGCAATGCATGGGAATTTGGAGCACGACCCAACAAGCACTTCTTAAACAGTGGCAGAGGGAGCAGGGTCCTGTAGTGTTAATCCCTTATGTCTTCAACACCTGCTTCTCCCACACTCTTTATTGCTCGACAACAATGGATACCCTAGCTCTGTTCCCTACGCCACCCACACTCTAAAATTGTCCAACTTTCAATTGTTCTTTTCCATCACTTTCAAAAACAGATTTTTTATTCTGCCATACTTCTGGATGTTTGATTGCGTATGCGAGGGAGGCTGTATTTTTAAACATGGCCAGTCATGCACGTCATTCACTTCATGTAATTGAAGATCAAATATGTATTTGAAAAGCATAACACAGAGTGGCCAAATGACAAAAACATCTAAATCACTGAATAGAATAAATAAATGCATAAAAGCCCAAGAAGCAGAATGGAGTTTGATAAATCAGGAATCATCCAAGCAGACAACATTAGTTATCACAGGGTTCGAATAGGGCAGCCATGTTTGGTCCTGTTTAAGACTTTGTAAAGGAAGCAGACATGCTTGGTTTGTTGTTGTACTGTTTTTTTTAAGTTATGAAGATGGGTGCATAATACCGATATGCAAAAAAAAGATTACCTTCTTCCGACTCCTCTTTTTCAGTGAGTTGAGATTCACAAGATGCAGGAGAGGTAACAATGGTGTATAGAGAGATGAAGAAAAGAGTCACACACTAAGGTCTATGGACCTGTGTCACAATGTGCTGTCATGCTGTGCTTTTGTCCTCGTGACTCTGGTGTCAGTCTCAAAATAAAAGTCTTTGTTCAGTCAATACATCTTTGAAAGTGAATTTTTTGGCTTATGAATTAAATCAGCCCTTTTTTCCCTTCCGCTGGGCTTCATATTGGATCTTGCTTAACACTTTTCCAAAAGGATATATGTTGTTACATGTACATGTTTAAGGATTCTATCCCAAAACAAAACGTTTGAAAAGTCACTGGTGACTGAGCTAACTCTACATGTAGAATGGATTCAGAGGTCTCTTAGCAGTGGAGACGGAGGCGGGAGGAAATAAGTTTGTTCTTTTTTTTATGATGATGAGGATGATGATGAATAAGATTGTTCCACAACCCCCAGGTGATGAAGGTCAGAGCCTGCGGTAACAGTCCACCTCCCACAGAGTAGCAGCAGTTGTCCGGGGAGCCATCAGTCCGAGAGGGAAGGGAGACGCCATGCTTGAGTCCCACTCATATTACAAAGCTCTTATCAAAGAACAAACCTCTTTCGTGGAATATTTCCGTTGGTTGAACGAGCCTACTTCAACTTTGAGATTATTTGTTTTTTAAGCAATCCATCTCCGGGCAGGATCAATCAATCCCAGACAAAACGACCTTTTAATGATAAAATGAAAAAATAAATAAAATAGTAATACGTCTCTTGTGCAGGTACGAAACCTCATTATTTGCCGACTTCTGCGAGAGCCGGGGTTTGTGTCTCCTCGGTCCCCTCCTTCGCTGCTTCCTTCTTCTTCTTCTTCTCGTCGTCCTTGAAGAACAGGAGGGGGAACATGCCCAGGATGCAGCCGATGCCCACGCCAATAGCCTTACCCTGAACACAGGAGGAGAAGAGTTCACAAGGGCCCTTCGTTGGGACGGTGAACCGTGGCACAGATACAAGCTGTGTTTAAAGGGTTTCTGCACGCTTTTCTTGAGTTTGCTGCCATCTGAAGTTGGAAATTAAGTCTGCTAAAAAGAAAAAGGCATTGGTGACGTTGCATATCTAATGGGACTATCGATCTAGTTTGTTTCATTTACATGAGTTTATCTTTTTCAATCATGGTTTATAGGATTAAACGTAAACAGATTATATCTAATAATAGCTACTGAACACAAATATAACAGAAAACACCACACCTTAAGTTACAGCTTAAGAGCTTCTTATACAGTGGCTTCTTATTACTTATCTACTTTATGTATGGCAGCTTTTCAAAATGATTCAAAAAGTCTACTTTTACAAGAACACAGGCATGAGTTAATATCAACTTTAATTCAAATCCAGTATTGCATGTGTAGGAACAGTGGTATATTCGTATAATATCCCAGATCCTAATTAAAGCAGCTGAATGACAGTGTACACTGTAGCACTAGCAAAGTCACACCATGTTAGAAATGTAAGGTCTACTTTTCTTGCATAATGAACACCTGGTTACAAGGGCACTGTTCTGTTACTGCTCTGATTCTGTCCAAAACGCTGTGACTCATTTTGATGTTTTTAAGACACTACTTGCATACGTTTAATATACTGTACATGAAACACGTTAGTTTCAGCTGCTCTAAAGTATCAGAACCTACTGCCATATGATCCTAGTCCGTGCTGCTTGTAATGCAATACAAGCGTTTCATGACCTTTAATGACTCCCACTGTTGTGATTGTGCTTATGACTAACTAATAAACTACTAATGACTAACTAATAAAACGTGAAACTTGAAAAGCTAATGCTGCTTGAAAGGACATAGATGGTTCTCATTTAACTGAGAATACCATGAGTCGCCATGATTGTTTTAGGGTTAGAAAAATTTGGTTATTGTGTTTTTAGATATTACATTGTATGTGTATGTATAGTGTATGAATTATACTGTTTGTATTTATTTCTAAGTATGCATTTTATTTATTTGTGTTGTTTGTGTATGTATCTTGTATTTTCTCAGTGATACTTCCTGTTTGAATAAAGGTCAAATAAAAAATTACCCAGGAGGCATTACACGCAGTGGGCAGTGACCTCACATGGAACTAAGCCAATCAGAAAGAGCCTGCACCAACAATGCGGTTGGAACGGCCCCAGGTGTTTAGCAACTTGTTAAGAGGTGGGGTTATTTTAAGGTGGCTCTGCGACGTTCACGTCTGACACTACACCACCCTTCTGATCCCCCATCCTCTAGCTAACATTAATCTTTCACATATTATGTATTATGTTATATTATGTTTCCATATGTTCCTCCTTATACTTTTAACTTTGCCTGCTATCCTGATTATTTTATTGAACTTTTTTAGTATTTTATTATTTTATTCTTATGCCCTACATTTTCTCAATTTAATTATTTATTGTTCTAAAAGATGTTTGCACTCATTCACTTTTTCACTTTAGTTCATTTTGATTCGACCAAGCCTTGGTGAATGAAAAAGTCTAAAATCGATATCATGAAAAGAAAACGACAACAACATAGAAGTGCAGTAGCAAAAAAACCCAAAACAAACAAGCACTCGGCTGACAGAAAACGGATAGAAAAAGAGCAGGAGCTCTGAGCTCAAAGATGGAAGCTACTCACGGCGTGCGAGCTGACTCTCGTCTGCCACATGTCCGCCTGCTTGGGGTTCAGGTCGGGGATCTGCATGCCCAGCCGACAGGCCAGCACCTCCACATAACCTGCCAAGCTATGGAGAGGAGACGGACACACAAAGGAGGGGCAGAACAGGAAGGAGTGGGAGAGTGATTAATGAGAGAATGTGTTATGAGAGATAGCACGCTTAAGTCGTCACTTCTCGACACTGACAAAAGGCGAAAAAGAAAAACCTTCAACATACACACATCAATCATACTATGGACAGACTCAATAGATACACACAATATACAGTATATTTCATAAATGTGAAGTTCGCAATAGACAACATAATGTCATAAAATGGCTGACATTTACAATAATAGAATATAATGTACCATAATAATAACAAGTTGAGTGTTTCTCTAACTGGCTGATGTTTAGGTATTAAAGTACCTCTACGAAAAATACTAAATATACACAAATTGCAATTTGTTAGGCGGGCATGCGGCACGCACAGTCCCTCAAACGAACACAGACACAAACACACAGACACACACATACGCACACAGCTATAAGGCTGTGTATACATACATGCAACATATACACAACTGCCACCTCTAATG
>OOFG01048360.1:0-11478 GCA_900323295.1 Molva molva
CTCCTGTAAAAGGTCATAAATTAAAACATGGATCAATGAGAGACATTTTTCCATAATATTAGCCACCCATAGGCAGGGGAGTGATGAACCATATTGAATATACTGAAAACACTTTGTAGTTGTATAGAGGGAGGGAATGTAAAACCAACGCCATCTAGTGGTAGTGTTCCATTGTTTTTACAATAAGATATTAGTTTAATACCGAAACAAACAGATATTGGCAACGGCTTTCAGCTATGAGCTGCCATTATGTTATAACATGTGGCTTTGGTAAAAGTACAACGTGTTTAGGAACATAATCAAAATCAACACTAGATATACCCTGTGACCATAAATATGAATGCTGACTTTCGTTTTGCAATACAGCCTATAATGTAATTTTCTGAAAATGTCTCTATGGGGTAAATCAATGCATTTCACCCCGAAAGTTTGAACACAACCAGCTGTTTTACTTTCCCTCCCTATAACTGTAATGTTTGTTGCACAGCTGCTCTGCTGAAGATGGAAAGTGTGAATGTTTGCCCAACATGGCGGGGAGGAGGTGCAGTGAGCCCGCCCATGGATACTTTCTGCCCCCATTAGACTACTTCCTCTATGAGGCTGAGTTCGCTGGGCCGTTACAAGGCACAACTTCCTCTCCTTTGGTATGTCACATTATGACGGTCCATAATGCATTTATTTAGACTCATTGAGAGGATGTACAAGACTTACTTTCTGCAGTACTCCAAAGCTATGATTTTCATTGCCAATAATTCAGATATATGTATGAGATACTGTTGTGTCTCCCTCTGTCTCATAACCTTCACCAAATGGCTTCATACACACAAACATATTTATTTCATAGTCTAAGAGGACCTATAATGACTTGTATTTGTTGGAATGCGGCCTCTTCCTAGATCAACCCTTCGGCTCTGCCCAAGTGTGAAAAGTACTTCCGGGAGCAGGGCTATGACTTCAAGTTCAGCAACGGTCGTCTGGTCCTGGTGCGGAAGACGAAGAGACAGGCTCGTAGGAGGAGACAAGGAGAGGTAGGAGTGCAGGTCTTCAGCATGATTACGTACGGACAGTATCATTACATGTATCATGATGAATGTGTGTCTTCACCGATAAACGCTTAACAGAGCTAATAGTTAACATGACTTTGAATTTATTTTACCATGGTTTCATTCAGCAGCGGACCATTTCTTTAGAGCCAGGGAATCCCCTGCAGATTGTTCTGCGTCAGAGGACAGCGGACAGGCATCTCACCTGGACTGGCCCAGGATTCGTCAGGGTCCAGGATGGGGCGGGGCTGAGGTTCACTGTTGACAACGTGCCCAGCTCCCTCGACTACCAGCTAGTCGTCCGCTATGAGTCAGAGGTACAGAAATAACCAAACATGGAGGATAACCTACAGCTGATCCCTTTAGACGTATGGTTCCTGATCTAACTGTTCCTATTTCAGTTTGGTATGCAGACATTTTAGTTTTTTTGTGTTCCGTTAAATGTAATTTGATGTGTATGCAAATGTTCCTCTGCAGTCCCCAGAGGATTGGCTGGCCTCAATAAGCATTGTTCCCTTGTCACCTGGTGATGGCAGCTGCCCCAGTGACCCAACAGGAAGTAACACTCTCCGACTTCCTGGGAACTCCAGGTTAGAGACGCATGTGTTTTAATTGGATGCTACTGGATTCTCTGTCATGTTTTTATGTTTTCCTTTGGTATCTCCTGTTTCCTTTCCAACCTCCAAAGACATTCTGGTAGGGCTCATAGCAGACCCAACATTGTGTATCTGGTGCTTCGAATGAAAGAAAACGAAGTTAATCTTAGATAAACCAAGCTAAAATATAAGAAGCCAAGCAACAAACTGCTCCCCTGTTCATAATGGCTTTAGAACCCTGCCTCTCTGACCAGCAATATAAAAGCAATGCATCCATGCAAAGAATGATGAATGCCAAGATTGTCTTTATTTTACAGGAGCGCCATTTTGGATCAGCCAGTTTGCCTCAATGCAGGGGGGCGTTACTTTGTGGACATCACCTTCAGGAAAGAGCAGAACTCAAATCCCCAATTCAGCTCACACATCCTTATTGACTCTGTAAGAATTCCTTCAAAAAATGTTGTCATATATTAACAAAGAATAACGTAAGAGGCTATCAGATGATCTGTGCATGGATAATACATCTTGAATAAATGGGTAAAAACAACAACAACAACAACAACAGTTGAGCACTGGGCATAAGTCACTGCTGACTAAATTGAATGACAATAGAATAACATCCCTTCCTGTTTTCCCAGATGGGTTTAATTCCCCGAATCGAGTCTGTCCCGGACTTGTGTTCCAGGAGTGATCTGGACTCGTACCGGCGCTTCCGCTGTATTGATCTGGCGGCAGAAGCGGGCCAGCAGGAGCAGTGGCCAGAGGTGTGTGAGGAGCTTGTCAAGAGCATGTCCGCCCGCATCAACGGAGCCGTGGGTAAGGAAGGGGAGCCGGAGATGAACGACCCAACCAGACACAAACCCCCAGTCCAATGACCGTTCTTCCATCTCAGTACCTTTCAGTAGAACGATTATTTTATTCTTAGGGATGGATGATGGTCCGAACTGGAAATTTGACCCACAAATGTTAAAGCAGTGCCTTGCTTTAAGGATATAGAACCCATAACTGGAATTGTATACATAACTTCATACTGCCACCACTCACAGTTAATGATATGCTGGAAAAATACAGCAACACATTATGGTAATATAGCCCCTGCTTTGACCGTACATGTGTCCAATGGCGCCCAAGCAAACGCTATTGTGCTGTGTTGAAGCCCTTGTCTCTGTCCTGTCCACTCTGAAATCCTGTGTTCCCAGCCTGCAGGTGTAACATCCACGGGTCTCTGGGCCAGTCCTGCAGTAAGCTGGGGGGCCTGTGTGAGTGCAAGCCCAACGTGATTGGTCGATGCTGTGAGACCTGCGCCCCCCTTACCTTCGGTTTTGGACCAGGCGGTTGTGAATGTATGTTACTGTTCACTTTATTAGTAATCATTATTGTTAGGTACTGAAGTATTGCTGCTATATCTTGCCATCAATTGCATATATTTTATATTGCATATCCCACCTAAGCCTACACTGTGCTACTGGAAACTAGCTAGGCTACCTAGAGGCTATCTGGTTTTGATAAAAGTGTGTTAAGTGGAGAAAGTCTGCTGCAGCCATGAAGTTATGAGGTTTTGAAAGTTTAAGTGATCTAATTGTACTTCAGGTCTGTTGAGGATTATTTTGACATTCCAGTTTTGATGTTGTTTGTGAAAGTGTGTTGTGATTTGAAAAAAAAGACCCCAACCAAACATAAATGATGTTCCACTACTCTCGAAGAGCAATACAAATCCACCAGATGTTTTCTGTTCCACAAGCAGCAAAAATATTTTTACAATGATTTAATTCATGATCCCCATCCAGAGGGACACTAGGTAAAAACCTTTCTGACAAATACTCAAACAAAGACAATCCTTCTCTCCATTAGCCTGCGTTGTTTTGTTTGTTTGTTTCATGTTCTGGTCAGCCTGCGCTTGTGACCCACGCGGCTCCCTGTCGGAGCTGTGCGACCAGGTGAGAGGGCAGTGCCCGTGTCGGGGCGAGGTGGCGGGCCGGAGCTGCGACCGCTGCCAGCCGGGGTACTGGGGCTTCCCGCTGTGCCGGCCGTGCGAGTGCAACGGCCTGGCGGAGCTTTGTGACCCGGACTCCGGCTCCTGTCTGCAGTGCCGGGATCACTCCGCCGGAGATTCCTGTGAGAGGTCAGCACCCCCATCCATGTTAGAGTGAGGAAGACAGAAATCTGTCATTTCCTTCTAATAATGTGATAAGGGCTATCAAGGTCTGCATTGAGCATCAGCAAAATGGTGTTCCACCAAATCCATTGCAATCTCACGTAATTGCTATTGGTTCACTTCTATTCCTTCAGGCCAATATAATTGGTGGAGTCTATTTACCCTCCTGGCTACATAGCGAAGCGGGTGACCAATCTTCATACAGTCACATGGCCTAGCCAGTGACCAATTACCATACTCCCACATTACAGCCACGATGCAGCTCAATGAAGCTACGGTGTTTCGGACTTTGAGGAAGTACAAACTACTTCCTCAAAGTCCATGAAATGTTCTAGGTTTGGGTAGGTTTTGGTAGGTATGTAGTGAATACATTTCCCACTACATGGGTAACATTACATCTAGCTGCTCACCTAAAATACCCTGGACATATCTGTAGTCAGTGTGATCGATAGTGATTTCAATAATGTTATCAATTGGATGCAGTGGATGCAGTGGATATGTTATCATTATTTGAAGTTCTTAAAACATGTTGTCCATCACTAAAATAATTGTGTTCGTTTTTAGTTTATCTAGCAAAAATGAGTTGATCCTGTGATGCCGATCAAAGCCTTTTACCTGCATCCAGGTGTGTGGAAGGTTACCATGGTGACCCAGTCTCCAGAGAGCCCTGTGAGCCCTGCTCGTGTCCAGACACGCTGGGCAGCGGGAGATTCTTCGCATCATTCTGCAACCGAGAGCCAGAGTCCCGCAGTCTGACCTGCAACTGTCTACAGGGACACACAGGTGTGTGTGTGTGTGTGTGTGTGTGTGTGTGTGTGTGAGGGAGACAGAGATAAATGGCATGGATAGTCCTTATAGCTGTCGCCCATATCAGTGATAACAATAAGAGGCCAAATATAGATTCAGAAGGTATCACAGTCAATGCTTTTCTATAAAGAAGAGTCTTGAAATTTGTTAAAGGTCTGTATCTGATCCCTAGTCCCGGCCAACCAGGCCTGTTCTATCGGCTGCCTGTAGACTACATATAAAACAGTTTAACTAACCCCCAGTCGCCACTCCAATCCTATTGTGTGTGTGTGTGTGTGTGTGTGTGTGTGTGTGTGTGTGTGTGTCGCCTGAAAGGTCCGCACTGTGACAGCTGTTCGGCCGGTTTCTACGGCGACCTGACAACCCCTGGGGCCCTGTGCGAACAGTGTCCGTGCAACAACAACATCGACCCAGAGGACAGCACTGCGTGTGACCGGGTGACCGGAGAGTGCCTCCGCTGCCTGCATCACACGCAGGGAACACACTGCCAGCAGTGCAGGCCTGGTTACTATGGAGACGCCCTGGTGCACAGCTGCAAAGGTAAACGATGAATACGGTCAGTCACTGTCCACATGTCCTCGGCTTGAGCAAGGCACGTAACCCTCTAAAGCTGCATGACTGTCTTGGTTTGTCCAAGCCGATGGAGCAAACCTTAAAGCTAAGAAGCGGTAACGTACGGTGAGAGAATCACTGTACAGTTATATGCATACATTTTATGCTTGTGATGCAAATTAACAATAATCACTACAAAAATATGTGCCTACTATTGTTAATTATAATAGTATTGTCTACGAGTTCTAGCAACACGCTCGGTACACAAACTAAAACAATGTCCCCACTCTGTCCATAAACAGAGCAGACCTCATCAGTGTTATGAGGGACACCGCTATGTTTGTTACGATGATCTGTGAAAAGGATCTCTAACCATGGACTGTGGCGCGTCTCTCCTGGTCCCCAGAGTGTTCGTGTGATCGGAGGGGGACGGAGGTGACTCAGTGCCCCCTGGGAAGCCCCTGCTTCTGCCAGCCACAGAGCGGCCAGTGCCCCTGCCGCCCGGGCGCCGCCGGAGCGCTCTGCGACGAGTGTGCCGACGGCTACTGGAACATCGGGGGGGTCTCGGGGTGTCAGCCATGCAACTGCGACCCGGCCAACTCCCTCAACAACGTCTGTGACAAGGTGTTGATGCTGAGCCATACCGCTCTGTGTTTCCATAAGCAGAGGTAGACTAGTAGTCCTGGTACAGAAAGTTAGGTCCACTCCGGTCAACCAACTGGATTAACTGATAATGCAGCGCAACCCCAGATCTAGTCCAAGGTCACTCATCGAAGGGATCGGCTGGCTAAAAAACACGGCAGGAGGTTCGCCGTCTGAACCTGGATTTTCATGATATTAGATGGCTGAAATTGCCATGTATTTCTGTTCAAAATCAATATTGCAGATTAATGAATCACATTATTTTGGAGGTGAAGCCAAATATTTAACTTGTTAATTGTCAAAGTCACT
This sequence comes from Molva molva, assembly GCA_900323295.1. Classification (NCBI taxonomy): domain Eukaryota; kingdom Metazoa; phylum Chordata; class Actinopteri; order Gadiformes; family Lotidae; genus Molva; species Molva molva. The sequence goes on from OOFG01048360.1 coordinate 6,105, forward strand.
AAAATGTACGTTAGACACCTCAGAACTAGTCTCATTAGCACAAACATGAACACAACTGATCCCCAGCTTGTTGTAGACTGTGGAACCCGCTGTTCTGGTATTTACTGACCTCTGCTGTCTCCAGGTGACAGGACAGTGTGTGTGTCGTCCAGAGTTTGGAGGAAGGCAGTGTGATGAATGTGGCGAAAACCACTTTGGGAATCCAGACCTCCAGTGTATATGTATGTTGACACACCCAAAAAAACATGCACATACGCGTGCACACAAACACACACACACATACACAGACACACACACATACACCCATAAATCTACAGATGTGCTCCCTAATTTGAATACTTTTAAATGTACGTCCGTCGCAATGGTTGAATGTCAGCTCTAAATCTCTTTCTTTCCTCAACATCCAAAGACTTTATTTGTCACATGCTCATGAGTGTATGGGGGGGTAAAACACCATGTTAAAACATTGCATGTGGTGAACCCGTCTCCCGGTGCCCCCTCAGCGTGTGACTGTAACCTGGAGGGTGCCGAGCGGCCTGCGTGCGACCCGGACACTGGGGAGTGCCTGTGCCGGGTCGGGGTGACGGGCATCTTCTGCGACGAATGCGCCCCGGGCTTCCAGCAGGTCTTCCCCGCCTGCGCCCCCTGCCACAAGTGCGCCACACTCTGGCGCCTCAACATCAGCGATGTCCAGCGGGCCTCGCAGCGGATGGGAGCCCTCGTCCCTCGCCAAGGCAACCAGCCCAGCTACGAGCGGCAGACGCAACGGATGACAAAGATGGAGTCCGACTTGGATCGGCTGGTCAACCTGACGGGGCAGTCCCCCCCTGTGGTGGGGGATGTGGAGATGCTTTGTCTCAATCTCCGGTAACAGAGTAGGGTTTTATTTTATGACATTCAATTTGTTTAGAAATCTCTATCTCAATACTCTTTTGAACTAGCCTGGAGAACATCCTGATCATGTGACCTCACATTCTGTTTCGTTACACGGCTCAGTCTGGACCTGCAGCCGCCCACATCCATTTGCAGAAATGACAATGTAATCAGGGCCTATCAGGGACTGTGTCTTAGTTGATGACGTAAACGTGCCAATCAGGGACAGCGTTGTAGTTTATGTAAAATGCATGACGCCGCTTGGAAATCCGTAATGGCGTCTCCCAAAGCAAAGAGCGTTAACGTTAACATTAGTAGAGTTAACACAGCCATAAGTGCAGTTATTGCAGAAATAGCCTCAATTACAACTACTAGAAGAGTTTCTCAGCGGAAAATACGTTTTTACTGTTCTTCTTTAACCCGTGTGTCCAGAGCAGCTCACAGTGATGGCGTCACATGTTTTGTTACGCTGACTTTCTGAAAGAGTTTGTGTCAAGGCAAGTACTGAAATGGATGTGGGAGGTCCAGACGGATCTGTTTAGAAAAGCAGAATGTGAGGTAACGTTCACAGGATGGTCTCCAGGCCACTCTTCAACATCTGTGGGCCAGACTTGAAAAGGTTGTGTTCAGTTTCCCTTTCGAGTTAGTGGGGATGATATTGATGACACATTTTCCCCACTGCTTGTTTGATTGCTACTTTGTAATATTAAAACCTCATATAGAAAAACTGTTTGAACGTTGTCAGTTTCCGTTCTTTTCATAACTCATAAATATGTTTCTGTACTCTTTTGATTCTAACCAGGAAGCTCAAAGACAGCATCGATCCCAATTTAATCCTGGTTGACCCGTCACCGCTGCTCAACACGGACATAGACAACATCCGCCAGGATTTCAATAAGCTGCTACATCGCCTGAGAGACCGAATCACCAATGAGCCAGATGTAGACACGGAGGAAGTAGAAGGTCCAAGCTTAATACTGAACCCTGGTCTTTGTATGCAAATCCTCAGGTCTGAGACAGACCTGAGGAAGATCACCTTCTCCTGGGAAATAATCTCATGTGTGATTGGCAAAATGACTACTGATTTGGTTTTGGGACAGCTCAGGTTAGGGGGAGCATGAGTCACCATAACCTGTGTGTGTGAGTGACACTCACTGACCCCATCATCCAACCTCTGACCCATCTCTCTCCCCCTTCAGAGCTCATGGATGAGATCAGGAAGCTCCACAAGGACTTCATGGCCGAGGAGAAGAAGGTACACAACGCCAACCAGGCCCTGGAGGACTCCATGAACACACGGCGGGCCCTGAAGGGCCGCCAGGCCAGCTGCAGCGCCAAGGGGAACCTGTCCCAGCTGGTGGACAGGGTCAACGTGCTGGACGTGGTCACGCTCAATGAGAAGGTCAGTGTTGGTTGATTTATTGTTTATGGATTTATTGATGTATTCATGTATGTGTTTTATTTATTCATATATGTATGCATACCTTTGTATATATTTTAGTATTTTTTGATTATTTATTTGTAATAATAATATTTATTACATTTTTTCATTATTTATTTTTGTAATAGTATTTTCAAGAAGGTTTATTGGTTATAATTTGATTATTCAGAAAAATACATATTCACCAATTTTTTAAACCAAATAAATGTTATTTCATTCCATTTCACTGTTCTAGTGAAACCCATATTCATATTTCATATTTTATCTTTCAACAGTAATTGTGATTTTTTTCTCCCCTACTACCGACACAGATCTGTGGAGCACCGGGGCACCGGGAATGTGCCAAGTCTAGGTGTGGAGGTGCTCTGTGCACCAACTTCTGGGGAACAAAGCTATGTGGTGGTCCGTCATGTAACGGCGGCGTTCCGCTGAGTCTCGATGCAAAGAAGAAGGCGGTTGCGGCGGAGACCGCCATCAGCACACTGATGGATGAACTGGAGGCCTCGAGGAGAAAGGTACCTCAGACCTTCAGACCGTCTGATTAGTCTCATGAATCACACTTCATATTGGTCATCTATAGTCTGATAGCAGACGAGTTCAAATCTGTGTGAACTGACTCCAACCCCTTTCACTTTGTTTTGCTTTATTTGGCTAACCAATCCTGTTGCTGGAGGCGAAGATCTGTAAATGCGTAATTGGTAATTAACAGCGAACAACAGAAGTCGAAGGGGACTCCCCCTCCCCCCAGGGATCTGCGCCCATGGCTACAGATACTTAAAAGCTCTGAGGACATTTTGCTATTCTCTGTCCCTCTATGTTGGTAGGCCAACGAATCCAAGAAGGTGGCCCTAGACACGCTGGACCTCTCCGATAACCTGCAAGACCGAATCAACAACAAGAAGGAGGACGTGGAGAGAGAAAAACAGAAAGCCAAGGATCTCTTGAGACTGGTCAAGGACTACCTGATGGGTGAGTATGGGCAGATAATGTAAAGGATGACTCCATGGACAAATCTCATTGTCATCAGCGAAGAGCAGCTTCTCTTGGGAAATAATATTAGATGTTATTGGCGTCAAGTTATGGGGAGCATGAGTCAGAATAACCATAACACTATTAAATATACAGTGTTTGTATACATCTACATATATGAGGTCACCGAGTTCAAGACCTTGGTCATTATTTTCACTAAGCTTTAAGGTAGGGACTGTCTAATGGTTGGCTGCAGCATGTGAAACATAACGAGACGCTGTTAATAGGACCCAGCAAGGATGTGGAAATATTCAAACATAAATGAGTGAGCAGGAAATGAAACTCAGTGGAACTTTTTCAGCTGTCCATCAATGTTCAGCGAAGAATCTTATCCATCTTTTGTATAATCATGAACCAAATATAGCACAATGTTATTTTCATGGATTTCTGATTGACATTGAGGGTAACTAAGAGCACAGTGAAAAGGACTGGAGAAGGACTGAATGTTTCATCAGACATGTTTATATAATACCTAACACACGGGTTACACACCCCTCACCAAATATAGGCCCAGCACTATAGTCCATATGGGAAACCCAGTCCCATATCATTCGTTTCCTCCTCGTTCTCCAGATGAGATGGTTTCCCCCGACGACATCGAGAAGATGTCCCAGGCCGTGCTGAACATACGGCTGCCCGTTTCCCCCGACCAGATCCGCTCCCTGATCAAAAACATCAAAGATCTGCTCTCCAACACCCCCGACCTCAAGGAGGACCTGAGCTGGCTGGAGAAGCAGTCCCGGGCAGCCCAGGACCTGCTCCAACAAGCTCTCCAACTCAAGTACTGACATTTAGAATGTGGACGGTACAACTAGTCAATCTAGATTTCTGATCACTAGCGTAAGCATTCAAATCAACTTTTATTAGAGCTTGAATATAATGGCGGTGATCCCCAATCAGCATGTTGGAAGGCAGTTGGCTCTTCGGATGTGTTTCTATGCTGAAAATAATGAAATTCCTCTCCAGGAGTACATAACATAGACATATAAGTAGGGGTGAAATACTAGGCCAGGTGTCTTGATGATGTCATCATTGTGAGCCAATGATATCACTAGCTTACTAGTTATTAGCTTTTTGTTTAGATAGCAAAGAGAATACATATATAATTTGTTGGATTCTTATAATTACTTTATAACGCTGAGGATTTATTTGTCAATAATATTGAAATGTACTTTTTCATTAGAAATAAAAGTAAAAGCGTGGATGTGACGCACATCACCACGGCCCTCTACGCGGCAGAGCGGGCCCAGGACAAGGCCAACAATGACCTGGAGGACGTCACCAACGTCACAGACATGATCAAGGACCAAATCACACATGTAACTATCTCACCACCTTTATATGTCACCATGATTCATGGGCGTTCTTTTTGGGTTAGCATTTTTCTGATTGATTCATCCATTATTCTGCCAAGCCATTTATTCATCCATCAACCTATACATCATCTATCCATCCATCATCCACCTATCCATCCATCCTTCCATCATCCATTCATTCATCATCCATCTAGCCATCACCTAGTCATTCATCATTCACCTATCCGTCTATTCATCATCCACCTATCCATCCATCCACCCATCCACGCATCTCCCAGCCATTCATTGTCCACCTGTCCCTCCACCGTCTACATACATCACAGAGATTGTTGATCTCCACCAGGTGCAGCATAAGCTGGATGATGCCGAGAGGGCTCTAATGAGTGGCCGGCCACTGGGGGAGCTGCAGGAGGATATAGAGGCCCTGAAGAACAAGACAGACATGAACAGAAAGCAGGCACAAGAGGCCAAGAAGGCAGCAGTTGACGCACTGTCCACCACTGGAGGCACTGAGGCTGTAGGAGACACACACACACACACACACACACACACACACACACACACACACACATACACACACATACATATGGAAGGCCAAAGGGGTCATAAATGCCTGCTCAGGCGTGTGCTTTCTAAGCAAAACAACAAATGTCGTGTGCCAAGGGTGCGTGTTAACACGTACACTTAGGCACACAAAATTTTGTGTGCTTTTTGG
>OOFG01048361.1:2956-13141 GCA_900323295.1 Molva molva
CCCCCCCCCCCCCCCAAAACAGCGCTGTCTGCAATTTGTCAACGATACCAGGTCAATTATTATGCCAGTATTCGTCACCAGTAAAATGCCTATTGCATCCTGCTCTCTGTTTATTTCAAGATAAACCAGTTTGAGATTGTGAGGGATAATGCGCATTTTATGAATGCTCAAGCAGGCACTACAAAAACACAGAGATGGTAAGAAACTCCTGGCAACGTTAAAAACAAACAAGGCACATCGCAGTTACCATATTGTACCCTGTCGAAATCGCTGTTCGACAGCAGTTTAGCAGCCTATGCGAACGCACCAATGTCAAGTTTGTTGTTAGTGTATCGTTGATCACCACTCAGACTGAGTATCACTCAATTCAACTGCTCTTCATAGGGTGCTTAAAACAGAAACAAACTGCAGGTGTATGAGCTGGGTGCGTCTAATCCAGTGACCTGTCAATAAACAATCTACCCACATGCTCATCTTTACCTCCCCCCACCTAACCTTGAAGTTCAGCAAGATAAAAAAAAAAGTTCTGGTGAATTGCATTCGCAAAACCTGTGGTGCACACACCATTTAGACCAAACCTGAATAGGAACCCTGTGAGGGCCCAATTCAAATCATTACTTGGTAAACTCACCTTGGCAATTTTGACAAAATGACCCAGGATTTCTGCACGGATTCTCAGTGTCTGGGCGGTCAAAATCTCCCTCACCAGCCAGAAGCTTACCTATGGATACCAAGAGGATATGAGCAGAAACACCTACATTCATTTTAAAAGCACACTGTGAAAACATGCAAGTATACTGAACGACTTATTCAAATATGCGATTTCAACAAGAGCCCAGCAAAAAGTCACAGGTTTAGGGGTTTGTGTCAGGTGGCAAGGTGCAAGTGCAAACTATTACACACTTCAGGTGATTGGCAATTAGTTCAAATCACTCTTGGTTGGTTGTGCCGTGGTTGAAAAGGCAGGATTGTGCAGGACTCTACCTTACAGTTCTTATTTTACAGTTTGGCATATTTACTATTTAATTATTTAGCAGACTCTTTTTTCGAAACCGACTTAGTGAATTGAGGAGCAGGTAGGAGTTGGGCATCTTGCTCAAGGATGCCTATAGGTAGGTTGCAGACATTGGGGATTGAACCCAGTAGAGACACTCTGGCCACGGCACCATCAGGGCATATTGGTCTATGATTCATGAAAAGACATGCCAATGTTTATGCATTTCCACGAGGACTCTCCAAGGGCCTACCTGATTAAACCTGCGTGTAAAAGCGACCACGTTGGGGGCCAAACTGTGCTTTTCCTTCCTGTTCCAACCACAGCTTGCCAGCTCCTGCAAAAACAAAGCAATTCCAGTATTAATCACATACGACTCTTGGCTTAGGTACGGACAGCCTTGCAAACAGTGTAAATATGTAGATTTGACCATGCTTATGTCATATATAAACATGTTCCATCAGAGAACTGATTAGTGTAATAAAATTCAACACTCAAATCAAACATAGTTTAATCATTTCTAGTATTAGTATTATAATATATATATATATATTAAATGAGTATTATACTTTTAAATTATAATATACTACTTAAATTAAAATAAATTAAAAGAATACCCCCTTACCTCTGGCTGTATGGCTTTAAATACTGGAGCATCCATCAGGGTGATTTGGCTCTAGAACAACAAATCAATATAGTCACAGACCAAAAAAGGGACAGAACCTTCAAACAATTGAACTACATGTTCATAAACAGCACACCATTTTGAACTTTACTCACGGCAAATTCCTCAGGCGTCACCTTTAACACATCAAACACAACAGCATCATAGCTCTTGGCATAGTTGACGCAAGGGCCGTCCAGCGAATCAGAGCTGCTACTGGCCTGCATTCGGAAGAAATAACCAAAGATAAGACTGAAACAGCTGAAGGCATTCTGAAGCAACAGCGGATCTTCCCATTGATTCCGTTTACTGGAAAAAAGAGTAAATTATCTCCCAGGGCGCTGTAGAGGAATGCAACTTTAACTGCAGTTTCATGCCATTACTCAATACTGAAGACATGTCAAACAAAAACAACATATTGCCCTCATGAAATCAATGAATGCAAATTACAATCCAACTTTAAAATCTTTAGGGAGTTTTATTCAGAATCAAAACCGATAATGCTGAAACCAGGGGGAATAATGCATTGTGGTTGCATTTTCTCTAAAGATAGAATCCAACCCCCAAACCAAACACACAAAAACTGTCTCCCTCCTGGTCCATCTTTCGAAACAAGTTTCAAAATATAATAAAGAAGCAAAAACATGCCACAAAGAAACCATGCTTCAAAATAACCATATAAACAAGTATGATTGCTTATTACTAAAACCCAATAGTTTCCCACAAGGGAGCAGTTTACGGGAAAAAGACAAACAAAAAAAACATTGGATGCGGAATTTAGAACGAGTTGGACAACTGTGGAACATTAAACAAATTGCACAATTTAGAGCGCACAGCATGGGGCCAAAAAGGCGTTCTCCTCACCTCTGACGTGACCGAGTTGATGCTTGTGCCATCGGATAGCCCGTTCCTGCGATACATGCTCACAGAGGGACTGTCCAGGCTCACTGGGTGGGGCAGCGGAGGCCCTTAGCTCGACGGCACACATAACCACTCACCCATGCCTGGAGAGACAGGAATCAAGCGTCAGAAATCAATCCGAAACTGAAAGAAAATCGTCTAAAAGGGGAATTTCAGGTCATGTAGAAGAACAACTAACTGGAGAGGATCAGGTCCTCTGATAGAATAGCGAGGGCCAAGTCACCATGAATGGCCCAATATCACACATCAGAAAATGAAATGGAGCAGGGAAGGACAGTAGTGGCTAGGACCTCCCTGCCGAAAGGAACAGCCCTCAATCCCCCAATGTCCGCAGCCTACCCGTAGCCATGCAAGAGAACCCAGATATACCTCAGGGCATCTTCTCCTGATTGGTTAGGGGAATCCATCTTGCCTGTTAATCACAGGTGCGCGAAATGCAATGGCAGAAAACGCAGGGAGGGAGCAGAGAGGGAGGGGTATTGGGTTGCTTATTTTCAAAATCTTGAAATTTGCTTACAAAGGTATGTGTTGCAAGTCCAAGTGTGACATGACGTTTTATCTTCATCTGCGCAGGTGTGTACGTTTTAAGTCTGGGTTGCTATCGCAACTTTTTTCCTCCTCCATCCTTGTCCTCCTGCTTTAGTTTCCAGATACAATGAACAATGGACAAGTTCTAAGAAAGTCCAGAGAATCAAACCTAGTATCATTGTGTGTTCTCTTCAGCCCCATCTCCAATGCCATGTTACATTAATAGATGTAACAAGAGACGTCTGTTTTGCCATGTTATTATCATTATCATCATATATCATGTGCATTTAGAGAATGTGTTTTTGAGGCATAAAGGGTCTTCCAAAATGGCTGCTTTAACTTGTCAAATATGTTTCAATTCAACTTATGTGGTCGGTGCACAAAATTAATAGTCTGATCTTCCCTACAATAAAACTTTCTAAAATACAAAGCTTATTCATATGCTCATGAATTGACAATATATGAAATTGGGTATCCATATCTTAATTTCCTGACTATAGCAATACCAATCAAAAGAAGAAAATGTATATATATATATTGCCCAGCCCTAAGAAACAGAGCATGTCAATGTCCCTAAGCAAACTTATTCTCAAAGTTACCTCCTCAAGAAAGATAAAAACAGTCATTCGGATGGCTTTGCCCAAACCAGCGTTGGCTGGCCCTACGGCAGCCTGTATGACGCACACGTTTCAAAGGTCCACAAGCTTGGACTGAGGCGACCTTTCGCCCAGCATGAGAAAAATTGCTTTTTTGGTGGCTCATCTAATGTCAATTCACATGGAGAATCTTCAGTGGATAGGGCCGAAAAATCACAAATTTTAATTCTCTAATTTCCACATAGCAGTTCACCCAAAAATGTGGTCCTCCTGTGTGTAACTCAAAATGGTACAGCATGGTGTTAAGAATGCCGGGTTAGGGGTTTGAATGACTACAATGAACTCTTACGTTATTGATACTTTAAAGTTTCCACCAAATGGCATACATTTGCCCAGGAGTCATTTCCCGGTGATAGCCTAACTCATCCCTGTCCATAGGGCTTGCACAACGTACACATTGCAATGACCGCCTCTTTTTCAGCAGGAGCATAGGAATTGTTATTGATATGTTATGGTATATTTACGTTTTCGTTAACAAAAAATCCCATGATGCATTGTGATGTGCAAGCCATATAGCTGTGGTATAGGGCTATAGCTGTGGTTTTCAAATGGCTTGCATGGACATGGACTAAATCTATCCATTTGTTACATCACAACTATCAACATACATCTGGGTGGGAAATCCCAATTTGTGATGTCACAAATTCCTTCCTTCCCTGACTATAGGCCTGTTGTTTGACAATATGGTCAATCGATCCTCTTTTGCATGAGGTTCTCTAACTAATTGTTACTCAAATTTGCGCTTGACAGAGTCTCTTCATGTTGGGCATTGGAATCCCTCGGTATCTAGTGAGAAATGAGCAGCTTTGAACTAGAGGGCACCATAAAAGACATCGAAACCCATTGTAATGTTTGGATAGTTACACACCTTTATTACAAAGACAAACTGCGCCTTCCCACTATGAGGTTAGTGGATATGTCACATCAGAAATATTGTACATTACCAGCCTAAGATGTTTAGAGAAGAGGTGAGAAGTCGCTCGATGGTGTTTTGTGCCCCCAACGGAGCCTTCAAGGCAGCGCAGCCTTCAAGACAGCCTAACCCTAACCCTAACCCTGACCCTAACCCTGACCCTAACCCTAACCCTAACCACTGTTGGGGGCGGGGAGTGCCTTCCAGGCAGCGCTGCCTTGAAGGCTCCGTTGGGGGCACAAAACACCGATAAACTGAGAAGTCTACCTCTCAATTGATCCTAAAACGAAATACTGTGTAGGGATCTCTAAAGACACCCACTTACACACACACACACACACACACACACACACACACACACACACACACACACACACACACACACACACACAGATGCTTTTTAGTATCTTTGTAAAGACTTAAATGTAAAAATGAAGGCAAGAAAATAAACTCATTTTCTATACCTAGTGTTGATATAATCTCGTTTCTTAATAGTTACTGCAGTCATGTAGACCTAGTCTCTAATCTACATCTAGACTAAACATGCTGACATCTGACAGACTAACAGTGCATTATTTCCAGGCCCTCATGTCACAGAGTCACTGACTAAATTATCCAACCATTCTAAAACAGAAATCTCGACTAAAAAGCGGCACGGCATATGAGCGTTGACCGTTAAGGCAAATCCAATGAATGTGTGCGAAGGATAATATTAAATGATTTAAACGAATAGCCTAATATGAATAGGGTTAACCATGAACGGACATAAGAGCGCAAGACAACCCAACATTAGGCCGCAAATGGATATACACGCTACATTGCCTGTATACTCGTACACAGGCAAAGTACATGCAGGTTGCAGTCATATTGTTTGCGATCACACAATCGACTGCCGCATAAACTAGTTTTTTTACACCTCCAAACATACACCATACACACCCCTCGTTATCACATTGTAGCTACCCTGCAATAGCTCCCGTCACGACGTAAAGTACCTATGACAAGGCGTTGAATGCAATTGGCCCTCAGTTATGTTGGTAATGAAATGCGAAAATAATGACCAAGGCCATGTTGTACATGTGTAACCATTACGGTATCTGGTTATCCATACCTAATCATGCGATCCCCGCAGGTGCTGCTGGCCACGTATCAGCGTAGACAAATAAATCCAAGCAAATGTACTACACTCGCTGTAGTCTCTATTCTATCCCTGCAATGATTTACGATCCCAGGTTGGTTATTCCTTTAAGACGAACATGAAGCCAAGGTCGCAACGTTTTCACCAGGGGAGATACGAAGCGTATACAAAACATCAGATATAATCATACGAATATGGCAGTGATATTTAGAAATCCAGCTATAATCCCGCAGAAAACGAAACGAAATAGGTTATACCAACAGCAGGAAGTGTCAGGCAGGTACACTTGTGTTGACGGCTAGATGCATTGCCTAATCATGCGCTTGCAACCAAGACAAAGTACCGCCTATAGTAAAAAAGCAACCAATCATTTAATGACCGGACCTAATGTTCATCAGACGCAGGTGCATAGGACCAGTTCGGTAGATTTACTGTTTTAAAATAGGCCTGTGATTTTAAATCTCAGAGAATAATATACAAATATTAATAATACGCATATTACTACAACAGCGGTCGATAAAGAAAATGTATTCAGTTGTTTTTAATTTGCTATCAGCTATGACACTAAATATAAGTTTTCACAATAGACATAATAAACAAAATCCTAATCCAACGCATTATTTTCAAAAATATTGTATAAACGTACATTTTATTATACGAATGTAGGCTACTTGGTCATGGCAAGTTTATAGTCTGCATGATTGACACTCTAGCGGAACTGTCAATCCCAGTTTGACCAATACAATTACTTACGTCAGACTATAGGGGTCCTGGAGGTATAGAAGGTCCTAAAGGAAGGGAAGGTCTTAAAGGAAGGGAAGGTCCTGGAGGGATAGAGGGTCCTGGAGCGATGGAAGGTCCTGGAGGGATAGAGGGTCCTGGAGGAATAGAAGGTCCTAAAGGAAGGAAAGGTCCTGGAGGGATAAAGGGTCCTGGAGGAATAGAAGGTCCTAAAGGAAGGAAAGGTCCTGGAGGGATTGAGGGTCCTGGAGGGATGGAAGATCCTGGAGGTATAGATGATCCTAAAGGAAGGAAGGGTCCTAGAGGGATGGAGGGTCCTGGAGGGATAGAAGATCCTAAAGGAAGGGAAGGTCCTGGAGGGATGCAGATCCTGCTGGCCTCTGGGTCCTGGAGGCCTGCAGGTCCCGGAGGGGTTGAGGTCCCGGAGGGGTTGAGATCCCGGAGGGGTGGAGGTCCCGGAGGGGTGGAGGTCCCGGAGGGATGGGGGTCCGGAGGGGTGGAGGTCCCGGAGGGGTGGAGGTCCCGGAGGGGTGGAGGTCCCGGAGGGGTTGAGGTCCCGGAGGGATGGGGGTCTCGGAGGGGTGGAGGTCCCGGAGGGATGGAGGTCCTGAAGGGGTTGAGGTCCTGGAGGGATGGGGGTCCCGGAGGGATGGTGGTCCTGGAGGGATGGCGGTCCCGGAGGGATGGAGGTCCCGGAGGGATGGAGGTCCTGGAGGGGTTGAGGTCCTGGAGGGATGTTAGGCTGCAATCGATTACCGTTTCTGCAGAGCAATGTGCTGCAGTCTGCCCTTGTCCCTGGTGGGGGCAGCAGCGCACCACACGGTGATGGAGGAGGAGGTGAGGATAGACTCTGTTTAGGTGGCGGAGCACCCCTGAGGCTATTAGGGAGCAGGCCAGCAGGTATGTCTGGGGATCCTCCAAGAGGTCCTCCCAGGTCAGCCAGAGACTGGGCAAGGCCCTGTTCAACCTCTCCTTAAGGGGACGCTCAGATTGACCTCTTACATGACCTCACCTTTAAATTTCTCCATACAAATAAAATAGCAGTATCGCAAAAATATGTTTATTAAAAAATACAATGTACTACAAAATAAATTTTACCAAATAAAAATTTAACATGAAGACGTCATCTTTTAGTTGCTTTATATTATTTTCCACGTGGACAGTGGTTTGCAATTTATGGCATTTTATTAGATTAAAACCATGCAGACTTTAAATTCATTTATGAGAGGAGCACTGTTTTTTTTTTTTTTACTCTCTCTATGATGTCATTATTTCTCATAATGTGCAAAGTTTCAAGTCAAATATATGGGCATTATCTGTAATTAATGTTGAAAATTATCAACAACACCCTTATAACATAGAAAAATATATATGAAAGTAGGAACGACAGGTGTAAAGGGTCAAAATCATATAGTATTGGAGCAATACGTAAAATAAAAATTGTATCAAATACAATCTATTTTAGAGTTTTATATAATCTAATAAATCCTAATCGAATGAGCCCACTTCATATTTTTATCCGTCTTTTGATCATTTATTTTGTTTTTTAATTATTTTCTCTCATGTGACTCCGCCCCGTCTTTTGCATTTCTCTAATTCGTGTTCTATGATGACGTGTCCAGAAAGTGCCGGAAGTCCTAACTCCGTCCAAAATGGCTTACCAGACTTTACAGCAGGAGTATTTTCAGATTCCTGTTGTTACCAGGGCATATACAACCGCATGTGTCCTGACAACGGCTGCAGTGGTAAGATATTTTTTCAAACGATGCAACCGAATTATACACAGGCCTTTTAAACTATGAATTTACGGTACTTTACCGCTGGCTAGAGGTAGCCTATATGTGGGTGCCATGGATGTTACGTGTCAGGAGTAGACAGGCTAGCAAGTAAATATTGAAAGTATAGAATTCCTACATGTTAACAAAGCCGTGAAATCATAGTCATGCGGCGTCAGATGATTATTGTATTCGTTTTCACTTAAGCACCAAACCCAAATTGCCTTGGTTTAATGGGACCACTTGCGTTCATTCCTCATACTTTACAAACTGACTTGCGACCTGTTTGTGAAACTGTAGTGTAACACGTTTTCGTTTTTTCTGTGAGTTATTGCTTTTGTTTTTACACATTTATTATTTACATGCCACCTAGGTGGGATGTTATGTATCTTTTAATAGTAAAATGTAGTTACTCTAGACTTTAGATTTAAGGAAAATATTAAATGTGGGTAAACTGTTCTCGTAACAAGTAAACTGTTCTAGTATCATCCTGTCTAGTTTATATTTCATTAATTTGGTTTCTTAATTTACAATCTGAATGTTCAAATCAAATCCATTTAGAATAATCTACTTTGAGCTACCTCTTCTGTTTCGCTGACTCTTTTTCGAGAATTGGATATTTGTATCCCAGTTTTCTCTTCATATTAACTTGTCTGTGTTCATTTTGCGTTTATCATATTGCAATTTATACCAAAATACAAAATGCATAAATGATTGGCAGTATTTGAATATTTTTTTTTTACTCTGAATACTCTTGCAGCAACTTGAACTCATCACACCTTTTCAACTATATTTCAATCCAGATTTGATTTTAAGGAATTACCAGGTAAGATATTTTACTCTTCAATTTTTAGTCTTTAAGTTTTTTTAACAATTAACTTTTTTTATGGGTCCTGTTGTTCTGAACAAATTTCTTTCAATGTACTGTTGTACATGTTACATCGTCCCCGACATTGTTTTTGTATTTTCGTTGGGTTTTAGTTATTCTATGCTCATTCAAAAGCTCTTACAAATGATCCGGGAAGCCCCGACGAGGTCCGGACTGGTTCAGGATTCAAATAAAAGCATTTTTGGCCACCTTGCGTCAGAGAACCGTTCCAGCTGACAGAGCAAGGACATCTTCACCATGTGTCGGCTTGCATTGTAATTTGCCTTTTTTCTTTTTCAGGTATGGCGGTTAATAACCAACTTCCTCTTTTTTGGTCCAGTCGGCTTCAACTTCCTGTTCAATATGATTTTTTTGTATCCTTATCTAAATAATCAGATTTCCTTTCATTGACATAGTGTAAACCTGTTAACTATATGGTATAGCAGTTTCACATAAACTCGAACTAGATTGCCTTAACCATTGAATCCCAGGTACCGATACTGTCGGATGCTGGAGGAGGGTTCGTTCAGGGGACGCACTGCTGACTTTGTCTTCATGTTCCTCTTTGGTGGACTTCTGATGACCGTATCCTTTACCTGCCAGTCCCAATTATACTGTACATCAATATATGAGCTTATTCATTTTTTACTTAGAAGTTTAACTATTTGCTGCTTGTTTTCCATTGCATGCTTTTCTTATGAGTGTTTTTTTCTGAAAGTAACCAAATTTAATAATACAGATGATAAAAATGATTTTACTTGCAATGTTTTGACACTTAAATAAGTTCTCAGATATTTGGCATTTTTGTCAGTCTGGTGTTCTTGGGCCAGGCTTTCACCATCATGCTGGTTTATGTGTGGAGTCGGCGTAACCCCAACGTGCGCATGAACTTCTTCGGTCTGCTCAACTTTCAAGCGCCCTTCCTACCCTGGGTGCTGATGGGGTTCTCTCTGTTGCTGGGCAACTCTATCATTGTGGATCTATTAG
>OOFG01048371.1:0-10883 GCA_900323295.1 Molva molva
GACACACATTCACCCCCCCCCCCCCCCCCCCCCCCCCCCCCCTCCCCCTCTCTCTAACACACACACACACACACACGCACGCACGCACGCACGCGCGCGCGCGCGGCCTACTTACATGTCCCTGTCTTCAAGCACAAGTTCAATCCTTGAACATCTGTTGGGGTCCCCGGTGCAGAGACATGCAATGCCACACTTCACATTGGCTCTTGCACAGGAGCATCCTCAGGACGGGCACACATGCTTTTCTTGCAGTGGCAGTATTTGCTGTGTTTGAGTTCAGAAGGTTCAGTTTGCCTCTTTCAGCGTCATGGTTGCCACCAATTTGCCATTGACCAGTTGTCTCCCAAAATCAGTGGCAGCTGGGTAGATTGGCTTAACCATGTGTGCCCGCTTACACACAGCCAACTGATGCAGGGCTCGGCGAAGGTGTAATAGTAAAGCATCTTCAGTTGGTGGAAGGCAACGCATGTCTCCTTTGATGCTCACAAAGAGATGGGCTCGCAGTGCATCTAGAGTACCACCAAAGTCACTCCTGTCATAGAGTGACACCATGTATCGCTGTGCTGCTGTTATAACCTCTTCCTGAACATCCAGGCTTTCCTCAGGGTCACCGTACCTGCACAGTGGCAGAAGGTCTGTCAGGTGTTTAATAGCAGTTGTGTAGGCCCGCCTTTTTCCTCTTCTGTACAGATAGCTCAGGGTGTCACATCCAGTAAGTATGTAGGTGCTGAGGAGAAGGGATGTAAGATCTGAAGCTGCAACATCATACTTCCCCGCCAGAGCTTCTGTGATGACATGAACAGGTAGGAAGATATCCATCGTCTTCACCCACAACTCCTGCAGCCCATCCATGTGTGTGATGTAGTACATGCACATCATGATCACATCTGTGTCTGTCGCAACCACTACAGCCCATTTGTGGTGCAGAATTTGTACTGAGTATGCAATGTGAGCAAACATCCTGGTATCTGCCTCCTCATGTTTCGCACAGGAAAGTTCTGGAAGCTCAACCTAACAATCCGCTGACAAGAGGACAGTTTGACCAGGATCACAAAAGATTCCACCAAGAATAAGTGTGCATCCTGCAGGAAGTGACTTGTTCTGAGCTGCCCATGCTCTCAGGTACTTTCCTTGCAGTTCATGGAAGGTGCTGCTCCCAAGATGTTGGTAATGTTGAATGAACGCCATGGCATCTACTACCATTACAACAGACTTGTCAGACGGCGGTAGTTTGTCCACTTCCCCCCATGAGCTGCCAAGGGCTGTCTTGATTGCAGCCAGGTAGTCTGCCTTGTTTCCTTTACGCATTGCGTAACTTTGGTCAAGGGACGGATCTGGCTCAAACAGGGAGGCTGGGCAACTTGTCCATTCATGGCCAAACACTTCCACCTTCCTGTCTTCCTCTAAGTCCTGAACAAAGTACAGGTTCCGCAAAACTGTACTCTCCTCCTCATAGACCTTTTTGGCTTTGAATGCCATGGACATTGACTTCTTTGGCTTTGCTGCGAAAGTTGAAAGTTTAATTTGGGCTACTTTCTCACTGTCTGTTCTTCTTGCTGCAGCCAGTGCCTCCAGTCCTTTTTCACGAGCGCAGGTCAAGTCAGCAGATGTGGCTTTGTGGCCTGTTGAAATGTTGATCAGCTCCTGTTCTTCACATGTGAAAGGATTGATCATCTGGTTGCTGATGACATCTGTTATTTTCCTTACACCTTCTGCCTCCTTTGCACCTTGGCTGTCCTTGTCCTCGTGGTGTTTGGTGTCATCCGCATCCAGGTGTGCCATAGCCTTTGTCTGCTCTAACACAGCTGTCAGAACTGGAAGAGCTTTCAAGTATTTCTCCATGGCCGCTGGCTGCTGACTGATGCCAGTGAAGAGTTTTGTCTTGGTATCACGGTTGTAGGTTTTTTCAAGTGCCATGTCTGTCCAGACACCATTGAACCGTCCTTCTGTTTGACGTACAGTGAACTTCCCATCTTTGAATTCCCTATAGATGTTTGGAGCCAGTGTAGGCAAGCTTCTCATAGCTTCTAGGTAGTGGGGCAGGCAGGATATGTACTTGTAGTGGCCAGCAGCTACAAGGTATGGTAACCTCTTTTCCACTTCAGCCAGGTGTTCCTCCCACAGACCTGCACGCTCAGCATGGATGAACCGTCTAAGAACCATCACCATATCCATGTACATTAGCCATAGCTTTGTGGTAGGTGAGGTACGTGCTTCATCAAACTCAGCCATCAAACATGACAGCTTTTTCAGTTGGTCAGTTGCATCAGCACACGCAGAAATTGCATTCTCTACAGCTGGACATTGTTGCTAAGCACACACATGTACTCCAGGTCCTTCTCTTCATCGACCAACCATCTGGCAAATGCTTCCCAGTGTAGGGCAAACATGGCTGCATACACCATAGTGTGGGTGTGCAGCATTGCATAGTAGTCTTTCCCACTGATGATTTTGTTTGCTGTTCCACGGAGACAGACATCAGCTTCGACCATGACGTCTTCGATTCCAGTGGACTGCATCAAATGCCCAATGGCTCCAAGGAAATTCTGAGCAATATGGAAGCCACCCATGCGCAAGATAAGTTATACTTCTCTTTGTTCTTCTTTTGCAAACTCAGAACCACCTCATAGATTGCTTGGTCACATGTGATGATGGCATACTCTTGACCATGTTTTCTCGACACATCCATGCAGTACTGAACAGACTGTTCAACCACATCTGGGTTTGTTGGTGACTTGGGGAAGAAGGGACCATAGCTGATCACAGTTGCAGGGGTGGTATCTGGGATGAGAAATGCTTGGAATGAACTCCATGTTGGAGCAGTGCAACTTGGTTTCAGGTCCTCCAATAGTACAGTAGGGCAGCTATGCACCAAATGCCAGAGGATGCTCAGGTGGTCAAGAGGTTCTGCTAGACACACAGGAAGCTTAGGCTCTGTTTCAACTCCAACCAGGGAGCGACTCTTTTGACGATATTTTACACTGAGGGGGCTTTACTTGGTTTGAAAAGGCTGAGAAGATTCCAGGGCTGGTTGGCGGGTTTTCAGTAGAGGTAAAGTAACCGTTGGTGTGGGGTCTTCATCTGGATTCTTGTACTGGAATATGACGTGTGTTGTGCCATGCAGTGTTCGTCCATCCTTTGTGTACTCTTGGAAGTCAAGGTTATCAAATGCAAACTGTGTGAATCGTCCAACCTTCAGGTTCGTTGGTATGAAGGCACCATCCGTAGTTGTCTGCTCTTCAACTGCCATTGCCATTGTTGTAATATATCTCTGTGCTTCTTTGTAGCTGATGCTGTTCCCAAATCTATTTAGGAGTGACAGTCGACTTGCTTCTGGTTTCCTTAAGGATGTGCAAAGCTGTCCCAACGTGTTTCGGTGTTGGGATCTTGGCAACTGCTTGGCAGACATCCTGGGCAAGGTTGAGAACTTGTTCTTGCTGCTTAGGACTGACTTTCACCCGGCCGTCCTCACCTAACTCTGGAGATGCATCTGTTATCATCCATGCCAGGTGGTTATACAGGTTAGAGCTCCCTCTTCGGGATGCCTCCAGGTATGATATCTCTAGCTGCAGTGACGGGTCTTCAGTCAAACTGCCAGGCATCTGGTGACTTCAACTGGCTTGAGCCATTCTGGCTTCTCTTGCTTCCTTCAGGGCCTGCTTACGTTTGTCCTGGAGCTCCTTCCGTATTCTCTTTGCAGTGTTGTAGGAAGAGACTATGGTGTCATCTGGTGTCAACTCATCATCACTTTCTTCTTCATACTCTGCCTCTTCAGTTTTCTCCTTAAGTTCCTTCAACTTTGAGAGCATGCAGCCAACATTCATTTCTGCTGAGCAAATCAGGCTAGAACATCCTTTCTGTGGCACAACCATTATTTTACAATTGCCACCTACTTCATAGTGCCTTCTAAGGCGGGCAATCAAGGACTGAGATCTGTATGAGGTTACATTGTGAACGCCATGTCTTTCCAAGTATTTACGGAATTCATCCCTCAAAACTGTAACAAAGAATATGGCACTCTTTGAAAAGGGGCTCATCTATCCGAGATATGAGTTGGTTCAGTGCAGCATCATATGGAGTGGTGGCAGTACTAGTCTTTTCCTGTGAGCGAAGACGCTTTGTCAGGTAGTTGGTCATGCATTCCTTGTGGTACCGGAAGTCCTCAGCAATCATATCAGTACACTTGTTTCCATCAGGACCACAAATCTTGTGTAGCATCTCTTCATCTTCAAGTTTGTTTGCTTTTTCCCATACTGCATTCTGTCTGTCATAAGTGGCGATCAAAATGAGGGATCTATTCCCCCTGGTCGTGCGTGCTCTTCCACAAATGAAGCACTCTTCCTTGTGTTTGATGGGCTGTGGCATTGACATCCGTGTTTTTTAAGTAGGCCTGCTGCTGTCTGGCTCAGGATTAAGTTCTGCTTCAAATGAAGTGCCTTCTGGCTAAAAAACTGTAAAAACAGTTTTACGATTTGTGTACTTCGCACGACATTGTGTGTGCCACAAAGGATTCCTCCCCAGAAAGTCACATTGAGGTTGCAGCTCATTGTCAAGTCTGTATGAGACATCATCCTTTCTGTTGGTTACAGCATATAGGAGGGAAGGGTAGCCTTGATTTGTCAGTTTCTGAAGAGGACCAGCGTCACTGTCTGTTTTCTGACATATTATGCAAGCAGTATAGTTGGTACTGAGCAGCTTTCTCTCCAGCTGCTTGGTTGAGAACTCAGGCTCCATCCTTCATTCTTCTCCAATTCACATCACTCCTCTCCTGTTCTCTCCTCGTCACTCTTATCCTCTCCTGTTCAGTTCACTCCTCTCCCCTCTCCTCCTCTCCTTTCTCCTGGGGAAATGGACATATAGGACACATACCTCTCGTAGAGCATAAGATTCTGAGCATTTAAAAAAAATGTAAGTCTCTACCCCATTCCTGTGAGGAGTTATGGCCGTTTAAATAAACCACCGAAATTAGCTAAAACGGCTAAAGCTAGCTAAGTAAACTAGTAGAGAATGAATGCTGCTGCTACAGGGATACGTTTGGGATGAGGAATTATCAGAAATATACTTGTTTGAAGACTGGCGTGGTCCTTTCAGTTAATTACCATTACAATATCCATATTACCATTATTTTTACAAAACGCTGGGGCAGACCTACCGGTATTCATTAAAGTCACTGTCACTTACCACAGACAATGATGAGAAGCTTCGAAGTCCGTTGGTAACCGTTGGTTGGTTGTTCCAAACTCAGTCAAATTACTAAGATCGTGTGTGTGTGTAAGTGTGCCATGATGCTAAATATCCAGCATGTTTTTCAGAATTTTGAGAGTAGTCTAAAATTCTATTGAAGTTCTGAGCCTGTTGATCGCCAACTAGTAGTTAAATCATCACAGAACCAATGATTTTAGTTAGATTTGTTTATTTTTTTCTGTGGAATGAGAACTGTGGAATGTTTGGTGAAAAGAATGGCATATTGACTGATGTCATAACTTGGGGGAATAGTTGATTGCCAATGAAGTAAAGATGAAAATATTGGAAAAAAGTGAGAAAATGCCTTATTTGTTTGCATTAAATTGAGCCAAATCATGTAGAAATGTGTTTTAAGCGTTATTTTTTCATTGGATGTTGTCACCACATGTGTTCTGTGCATTTGGAATGCATTTATTGACAGCTTACCCAACCCACTGAGGATTTGAGGAAGATTTTCATTTTCCAAATTTTTCTATCAAAAAATTAAGCGTACATACACCACAAATTTTTTTTCGCAATGTTTCCAGCAGAGCAGACCCTCCAATTATTGGTTCTTAGGGTCAAAGTTAACAGAAAAAACACAAATAAAAAGGATGGCAGACTATGTCAGGTTCAACCCATCTTATTGAGCTTTTAAGACTTTGGCTCCCGACTACTATGACAAGCACGGGAAACTTGCAACGATTCCAACGGCCCTTGACTGATAGGGGCCCTCCAAACATATTTGAATATAAAGATAACTTTAATTACAATCGTCATTGTAGCAAAAGTCCATTGCTACACGCCACCTAGTTGGCTGCCACACTCCCAACTAGGTGACTTTTAGTGGGCTCCCCCAAACACGGTGGTGATGTTGAAGCCGGTTTATTGTAAAGTTTGTAGAGGATGATACATGGCCTGGTGCTCCATGTTGCCATACAGGAGAACTTGCCGAGTGTGTGTGGAGATGGCTGGTTTAACCTGTGCACACTGATTACTCAATGTGCAACAGGTGTGCAGCCTCGACCAGCCCCAGAGTCCAATCAGACTCGGCCAGGTGAGGCTGCTTAAACCAGCCATCATCCACACACACCCACAGTCATTATTTATTTTTGTGATTTAAATGATAATCATCTATACATTAAACCAGTCAAAAGGAGTGGATGGACAGTGTTTAGAAACTTAATTTCACAATGCCTCCACCTAAAATAAAGGCAGGCATCCAGAAAAGAAAAGACAAAGAAGCCAAACAAGATTGTTTCCTAGTATTTTGTGGAAACTTTAGTGAAATGTAAATGTCCATCATTCGGTTGTTCATCATCAAAATTGGAGTACTCAATTTCTACTATGTTTTACTGTTGTACAATTTTTACTATGTATACTGTACTTAAAGCAAACAATGACCACATATAGATCCTATAACCAGCTTATAATGTATTATATCTGCCTATACCTCAGGAACTTCATTACTTTATGTAATGACTTATCATCACATTAGAATGCATTATAACAGAGATTATGATGCATTCTAAGATGATTCTTATGAATTTCAACTATAAGAATTATAATGCACTAAGAACCTTGCAAATGTTTTTTATTGAGTAATCCGCGGGTTACAGTTAGGGTAATTGATAATGATAATGGCAATAAGCGGTGCTGCAGGCGGCCCCTTTTTTACAGAGAGACTCATGGTTTCACCTAGCGATCCCAAGGTGCACCCTGGTTGAGGTCTAATGCCAGGACCAGAATACACAGACTTTCTTTCACGGTGTCACCAAAACCCACCCTGTCAGATTATGTAATCATGCACATTTTTGCAGTGTCTTGACTGGGAGACTGGCAGCAACTACAAATATGACTATAAGTTTCTGCCTTTCACAACCTTGCAGTTCATAGGTTGTTGTGGAGGAGGGTCAATACATTTTCAATCATAGGTACAGAAGCGCTATGTGTGATTCTGGCGGTGTTGTGTTCCGAAAAAAAATAAAATAAACGGTTGTGGACAAGTTCCTGGATGTCACGAGGAGGACAGGATCGGCTGTCTATCCTGCTGTCTAGGGTACCAGTGTTGCCGCTCTTACATAGTGTTGGATGCTGCCATACAATTGAATCCAAACTTTACACAATTTTCAAACCAACTTATTTCTAGTTTACTTTCACACTATGGAAGCCCATGTTTGCATATGTGCCTCAGAGATCACTCTGTCATTCTATTGGTGAACATCAAGGCACATGTTGTAGGGGTTGTCAAACTAGGCAGGAAAATAAAAAAGATTCTGACATGCTAGACTTTTCATCAGTGTGTCCCAGATGCCAAATCGCAAGCTGATTTTATGTCCCGATGTTCATATCCAACCGCATCGCTTGTGTCGAAATCAGGCTGAATTTGTGTAATCTGTTCCCAGCATAATGGCCAATTTCCTCTCTCTTTCCAATGAATTTAGATGAATTTGGGCCCTCTTCCATATAAAAGAGACCCCAGGTCTCTAGCTTTCTCCCAAGTCATTTTAGGCCCCCATTAAAAGTGTTTTTTATTTCCGATGAGCTCCCAGTGACCATTTATATCACTACCAGTAGGGCTACAGCCACAAAATGTATTATTTTAGTAGACCTTAAGACCCTGATTAATATGAAAGAGACCAGAGGCCTGTACTACAAAGCAAGTTCAACATACCCAGAATATTTATTCGTTAGGGGGCTTCACCAAGCCTAAAAATCATGCATAAGCGGTGTCACGATGGTGGTTACTAACTCGTTTAGTCATCCCAGGTTTTCCCAATCGAGCTATGAGTGCAATCACGTAAAAGGGGCAGTGTTTGCACCACATCAACAATTGCAAACATCGACAAGTCTACCAGAGCCACATATTCTACCCAAGATGAGCAAACTATCACATTAAACATAAAAAAATTGAATAAAAAAATATAACCAGGCTAAAAGCAACACAAGAAAAAAAGAATCACACTATTTGCCCACCTAGGTCCACGGGATCTTCTAGGAATGGGGATGCCATTTTCGGATAGAACCACCCATGGATAATCTTGTATGTCCTTGAGGCACTCTTTCATACAAAATATACCCAAAGTCTCTAGCTGGCTCCCAAGTGTCCTAGACCCCTAGGTCACCTGCTAATTGCATCACTTCCTGCTAATTGCATAACATTGGGGGCTTCAACCCCCAATGTTGATAATTTGAGTCTTTTGAAAATCTTTTTCGTCTGCCTTATACATTGATTGTATTTACGCTTCAAAAACCTTTTGAAGCAGTATTTATTTGTCTTGATAATCTTATCAAACAAGATGTAACACACCTTTTGGCGAAGCAATGGTGGACATAAACTGCCCCACAAAAACATGACGGCATAGTCTGTTGTGTTTTTGTGGGGAGAAGAAGAAACGTAGACCGGGGCTCTCTAATATCTTTGTTTTTATTGAAGGAACATCATCAAACAGTGACGTAAAATAACACAAACTATAAGATGCTAAATATATAAATAAAATATAGTTATTTGCTGTAACCTTTAAACAATAACATATAAAACTGTAACCTAGAAAATGTTAAGATATGACAATATGATAGCAGCTGAGATATTGCACATACAAAGGCGCAGTTGTAATTTAGACATCTATGCAGTGTTCTATAAGTGTAACTGTAGTACACACAGTCACACAGGTCTGAGACAGTCGAAGAAAATCGAAGAAAGATGTGTGATCAACATTAATCAATGCATTGAGAACAATGTGAATGGATCTTATTTAAATTAAAGGATAATATACTTCCCACTCTATATGCCTATGCTGTGCCACATTCCAGGAATGAAGATTCAATTGACAGGCCTATATTTTACATTGTCAACTGTAAAGATTGGCCATGTATTTAAGTATGGATTTTAATATGGAGATTCATAACAACAGTAGTTAACGCCACAATACAATAGAAGTCGGCTACAATGGGTTATATATTATTGTGCTAGTCAATGAGCAGTGAAATATGGAGGTACAACATAATTTTTTTGGAAAAAAACAAAACAAAGTAGCACCCTATAAACATCTTATATTAAGTCGGCTACATCTTGACAGTTGCCATACAACAGATAGCTTGTTTTCCTGTAAAGAAATATTGCAAACAAAATAAATCTCAAGTGACCTAAATGAGCTCATATTGCATAGCTTAACATAATTAATTTTATTCAGGCAAATTTTAAATTCTAAATTATTCTTACCATTGTCGAAATGGATGCTGATTTATGAATGCCAAACCAATATGTTATTCTATTATAATATATAATTTTGTTGCTGCCTCCAAATTCAACCATGTTGATGTCATTGGAATAATAAAACAAAAGGTTCAAATGAAAAAGTAACTCCACATTCAATATAATACAAGAAAGACATGAGGGTTCTATGAACTGAACAACAGTCCTTTGATGACTGTCAAGAAGATAGGCAAACAAAAAGTAGTTGTGATGGTCATTTTCAGAGTGGGTCCTCCTGAGGTGGATATTGCTGTTAAAATAACCAAACACATTGTGTTACAGCCAATATGTCTGCATTGCATGTGAATAAGTATTTGAAAAGTGATTTCTAAATGCTTAAGCAACAACATTGACATAATACTCAGGCTGTGCGTTGTATTGCTT
This sequence comes from Molva molva, assembly GCA_900323295.1. NCBI lineage: Eukaryota > Metazoa > Chordata > Actinopteri > Gadiformes > Lotidae > Molva > Molva molva. The sequence continues at coordinate 9,863 of OOFG01048371.1, forward strand.
GGCTCTTACTATTATTTATTGTTGTTTGAAAAATACATTGTGGCCTTTATGAGAAGTTATCCTAACATATCTTATGCAATTTCTTCTTGATCCCATCATTTCTGATGATGAAATTAAGTTAATACTTAACTATGTATTTTTGATTGAATATGTACATCTATATGTACTTCAATAAGAACGAAGAGAGAACATTCACCAAGATTAAAAGAACACATTGCTATACTAATGTTAGAAGATATGTGTTAATCACAATAGCCAGTACTACTGGTTAATGCTCCAAAATTGTAATTCTAGTGTTCAACTTACTTGCGTTAATGGTAGAAACGTCCACATTGAGGTTGGTGATGCCCATGTGTACTACACTCTGGAATACCTGCTCTGCCGTGTTTCCATTCGGAACAACTGATTGGTTATGGAAGACCAGAATCATAGCCACACGAATTGAGCCATTACTAGAAACACAAAGAAATACATAAAAAAAGAGGTTAAAAGTTGATCATATATTACATTTTCAAAATTGAATTATTTATAATAATAATGTTGTAAAATACATAAACATAAAGATACATAAACAATTTTGAACAACCGTCGAACATTCAAATTGAGGAAGAGAATGAAATGCTTACCGGAAAGACCGTATTACACTTCGGGAATAAGTGTGTTGAAATACGGATCTGAAGCCTTTGTTAACCTAAAGTCAATAATTAAGCACATGTTTATTATGGAATATGAGTTGCATTGAAATAAGTGATTGTTCTAAGGCTAATGCAAATGTAATCAAAACATTTTTATCTCACCTCACTTGTGACTTCATTAGACAGCACCTGATAGGCTGGGGAAGTAGGATCTGACAAAGTGCTTTGAAATGTGCGGTTCAAACTGAAGTTCAAATCCAAAGTGCCTTCATCTGCTGCAGGAGACGCTGTAGAGTCAAGTGTAGTTGCTGTAATGGGTACAGGTGTTGTTGTAGTTGTAGTGGGTACAGATGTGGTTGTAGTGGTAGTGGTTCCAGATGTATTTG
>OOFG01048378.1:0-10358 GCA_900323295.1 Molva molva
CTTCTAGCACAACAGAGAACACCTCATATGTTTCCTCAGTAAGCTGCCAGAGGTCTTCTAGCACAACAGAGAACACCTCATATGTTTCCTCAGTAAGCTGCCAGAGGTCTTCTAGCACAACAGAGCACACCTCATATGTTTCCTCAGTAAGCTGCCAGAGGTCTTCTAGCACAACAGAGCACACCTCATATGTTTCCTCAGTAAGCTGCCAGAGGTCTTCTAGCACAACAGAGAACACCTCATATGTTTCCTCAGTAAGCTGCCAGAGGTCTTCTAGCACAACAGAGCACACCTCATATGTTTCCTCAGTAAGCTGCCAGAGGTCTTCTAGCACAACAGAGCACACCTCATATGTTTCCTCAGTAAGCTGCCAGAGGTCTTCTAGCACAACAGAGCACACCTCATATGTTTCCTCAGTAAGCTGCCAGAGGTCTTCTAGCACAACAGAGCAGAGCACAAATCAGCCGCATGCTCAAGTTTATGATGTTATTAGAGCACACAGCCTGACCTTGATGTTTCCTTGGAACATTTAACCAACCCCAAGGTGGGCATTATCTTGATGAATATTCTGCTCTGCTGACAGCAACACGGCTGCTTTATTTACCCAGCGAGAGGTAGCGCCACGCCTTGCTAGGCCACACGCCACCGCCTCATGCTGCGTCCTCCTCTTCCTCATCTGTCATGTTCTCCGGTGGCGGCCGCCACCGCTCCACAACTAACTACGGAGTGTGAGGAACGCGCTCATTGCAAACGACGGTTACACGTCATACTAAAAGCCTCCGGAAAACCAGCAAGCTGAGAGGGGTCCCGGCTGTCAGCGTTTGAAACGTTAGCTTAATATGTTATATACAGGTAGACCATTACAAGATAGAAGAGTTAGACGTTTTAACTCTATAAGGTTATGACATGAAAAGATTTTACTTTAGTAGAAGGTTATGACAAGAGATTTAAGATTTAACTACATTAGAAGGTTATGAAATAGGATATTAAAGATTTAGCCTTAATATAAGGTTGTTACAAAATAGATTAAAGATTTAACCTTAATAGAAGGTTATGACTTGAGATGTAACTCTTTAAGAAGGTTATGACATTAATAGAAGGTTCTGACGTAAGAGATTTAAGATTTAACTTTTATAGAAGATAATGACATAAGTGGTTTAAGATCAAAGTCTTTTGTGGTTTGGAGAAGAAAAGACAATATTATGTTTGTAGTTGACTGCAGAAGTGAAGAGTAACAATAAAATCTTATTATTTTGTCCATTCCTGTTAACCTGCAAGCGTGTGTGTGTGTGAGAGTTTTATGTGTGTGTGTGTGTCTTTGGGATTAGATTCATCAGAGTTAAATCACCCCCACTTCACCAGTCAGACCACCTCCCCTCTGTTCGGATCACATCACCTCTGTTCCACTTCTCCTCCGCTCTGTTCTCATCTCTGCTCCTCTCATCCCCTCTGATTTCCTCTCCTCCCCTCTCCTTTCCTCTCTGCTTCTCTCCTCTCCTCTAATTTCCTCTCCTGCCCTCTCCTTTCCTCTCTGCTTCTCTCCTTTCCTCTGCTTTCCTCTCCTCCCATCTCCTCTCTGTTTCTCTCCTCTCCTCTCATTTACTCTCCTAAACTCTCCTCCTCTCTTCTCCTCCAAAATGCATCATTAGCCTCAGCTGACCACACATCATTTATGGATTGTTACGCTTGCAGTCTCACGGCAATAAAAATCAAGAACAGACTCCTTCCTGCAATGCCGATGTTGAAAGCTGTGAACGTCGGCGCAGAGAGTTTGGAAGTGTTAAGTTGCAGAAGATGCACATGAAAGAGGCTGAAGATCACAGAGCGGCCCCGAGAGCGTTCCTCCGTGCATGAGACCTGAGAGAACATGGGCTGAATATTACCCACACTGATGTTCGCTGGAGTAATGAAGCTGATGGTGGAGAAACCCCTTGCACACACACATCTGAGCAGCCTGGCTCTCCCACCTCTCGAAGGGGTCTCTGCAGTGCACAAGCACACTGTACGCAGAGCCAATTTACAAACCGTTGAGGAAATATAAGACCAACTTGTGTTTCTCATTACGTGTGCTTTTGCACATGAATCAAAGAGCCTTTCTCAGTAGAGAAATATGTTATATAGAAGCAGTCTCTCTAGATGTAGATATAATCAGTCTTTATAGATGTAGCTGGTTTGTTATATATTATTATTTATATGTCTTTATCTTCTTTCTATACTTTTGATCACTAGTTTAGTTATTTTTAGTTTAGTTTATGTTACTTGTGCTGGTTTGTGTGCGTGTTAAACAGGATTGAGCAGACAATGTTCGCCTATACGTGGGAAGTGCTCCTGGGCTGGAGAACGGGTTCCACCGGCACACATACCAGCAGAGCTACGGCGACTAGGCAGGGGACGAGAGCTGCCGCGAAGGCAAGGCAGAACCAGGAGAGGAACAGGAGACTTAAACCTTGCCTTCCATCAATTGTAATGGGAAACTTGAGATCGCTGGCCAACGAGACGGCATCCTGACTGAAAGGCTTAGGCAGTGGGTCGGTGTCTCTGGGAGCACCCTGGTCTGGTTCTTGGTCCATACATGTCGGAAACTGCTGCTCTTTCCTGTGGTGTGGCTCAAGGTTTGTCTTTATTCCTTTTATTTGCTTTGTATATGCTTCCCTTAGGTCATATTGTTAGCAAATCTAAAGGTAACTGATATCACTGTTATGCTGATGATATCCAGCTGTATGTCACTTTTAGGCCTGATGAAACTGACAAACTGACTGTTTTGCACAATTGTCTGACTTTCATTAAGGACTGGATGGTTAACAATGTTTCAAGCTAAAGCATATAAGACTGAGGTCCTTATCATTGCTTCAGACAGTATAGCATCCGTGTTTGCGCAGTGTATTCGGTCCCTTTTTTCAGCTGTACAGTCGAATATTAGAAATCTCAGTGTTATAGTTGTTCAGGCTATGCACTTCGATCAACATATGAAATCGATGTCCCTTACATGTTTATTCGACCTACACTGCCAAACTCAGGCCTGTTGTTTTAGTTTGAGATGATCATTCACGCTTTATATCATCCCGGCAACTACACTGCAATTCCCTTTTTACTTGCCTTGGAAAGATGTCTCTTGACTGTCTACAAATGGTCAAGAACACTTCTGAAAGGCTGAAGACCAGTTTTAAGAAAGACAACTCACATCACACCCATCTAAGCTTCATCGCATTGGCTTCCCATGAAGTTCAGGATCCATTTTAAGGTATTTTGTTTTTACATTTAGAGACTTGCATGGTCAGGCCCTGGCCTGGCATCAATGGCCTACTCCATCCTTCTATCCCCAGTAGGTCACTTAGGTCTTCTGACCAGGCCTACTGGTTGTCCCTCGCGCTCCACTTCAAACTAAAGGTGATCGTGTTTTGGAGCGGTGTCTCCGACACTGTGGAACGACCTTCCTAGAGTCATACAATCTGTCTGTTGATGCCTTTAAAAAGCAGTTGAACACAAATGTATTAAACCTGGCCTTTGTCTTGCCTTGTGCTGTCTTGTGTTTGAAATTGTGTGTGTTTTTGCTTTTGTTTTATTGATTGTTTGTTTGTACTTTGACATGGTCTTATTTAAAAAATACTTTTGTGAAGCACTTTGTGACTTTTGCTCTGTAAAAGGTGCTGTGCTACATAAACTTAACTTACTTCTTACTTACTTACTTCTCTCATGTCATTGTTGTGGTCGTCTACATTCAACCGTCAGTGGTTGGACGTCATCCATTCTGCTGTCACAGGATTACAGACACAACCCCCTAAGCTCCTTCGTGACAATCGACTGGGACTTCAACCATGTCTACCCCTCCTCCCCTCCACCAATGTGTAACCAAGAAGGTCCACTGTTTTCCAAACAATGAACCATGCCCCGATCCACACCTCAGCCAAGGCCCCCTCTCCCCCTCTCTGCTACTGGGGACCATGCAGGAGGCACCGCAGCCCTCCCCCACCACGAGACAACCTTGTGACTGACCCCTCCCCCCACACCAGTCTGTCCCTCACGCCAGAAGACATCCTGACAACCCCCTTCCACGCCACCAGCACATTCATCAGATCCAGCCAGGTGAGATGGGAGCAAAACACAAGCACTAAGGGTGCTTCAGACGTGTGCCGGACAGTTTGCAGGAGTGTTCCAGCACTTCTTCAACCTCTCCCTGACACTGAAAAAGGATCTATGGAAGACCTCCTGCATTGTTCAGGTGCCCAAAAAAGGATGTCCCACTCTCAATTTAAACCTGGAGATGCCGGGAAGAACAGTGAGAGTCCGCTTACAAAATTAGTACAAATTGAGTACTCATTGAGATTTTGACCGTGTATTTGATTTGTTTTTCTTGCATCCCTAGTCTGCCACCACCACCACCCACACATCATCTCTGTTCAGCCCACTGATGTGTAGGTATCCGCCGCCGCAGCATCAACTGTCATCAGGTTCTCCAGCGAGAATCTATGGGCCAGTATTTCCTATCTATTCATTATTCTATGGGCCGTAAGTATTTAAACCCAACAAGACTTGTCTAGGTAGGCTAATTGCAAATTAGCCATACAGCATTGTTGGCTAGACAATGTCATACATTCTACAATGACTCCAATTGAATCAAATTAGGGTCAAAAGTATTATAGCTGTGTATCACCAATCTGAATGTGTGAAAACATTTTGTGTGAATACATACAGATGGGTAAAAGATATCTGAAGAAATTGATTTAATTTGGAAGTACACATTAAACGTTGCAGTTACAAAAAAGGTTTTCAGTTACACATCAGGTTGGCAGTCTGACATATATCTGTTTGGGGTTGAAAAACGTCCACACAGAACTCAATTCTATGTGTGAATACCAAGTTAATAGCTACGAAACAAATCACAAACCAAACCTACAGGCAGAAAACCTTTGTCCCACATTTGACACTTTGCTACAAATCAAATCTACGAGTACAAACCAATCTTACCGATACAAACTTAATATTAATATATCATTTTACTATACAATCAGGAATATAATTTCACTATCCAATCAAGGAGCGAGGGGGGCGAGCCTTTCTAGCAGTTTGCCTGTCGCTACAACTGTAACAGAGTTAAAAATGTAGTTTTCATTATGTTTGAGTTTCTTCATAGATAAGCAGTCTAAGACTGCATTATTTCTAATGGAGCCTCCTGTTGAGTTGTGGTGTGCTACGGGTCTAGTATGTTTGTCCGTTGCCGTACATGAGAAAGAGGTATGTGCATAGTAAAAGTTCTCTGTGTATTATATTTTGTTTATGGAGGAAGACATTATCTGGGTGGTATATTTTAATGCATTGTGTGTATTATTTGTTTTAGCATGCATTGTGATGATTTTGGAATAGTTATATTAACTAATAAAACGTTTATTATTAGTATTTTCATCAGACTATTTGCATGCAAATTACTTTAAAGTTAGTTAGGCTATCACAGTAATGTTTACTGCATTGGAGGTTAAATGCATTTCATTGGCATACATGCAGAGCCTGTAATATACCAACACCACATTTTATGAAGACATTTGTGCGTTGTCTTCTGTTTACAGGTATGCTCCAAGGTGTAATATATAAATAGCAATTGTATTTATTTCAGTTTCTATAAATGCTGTTGTTTATTGTTATATATGATAGCTGTATATTTGTTTTGGAATGTTTGAGAAATAATTGTGTTTCTATTTTTTGTAAACAATTATTTTGATAAGTTTGAGAGTGGCGTTGCTATGAGAAAGAGAGTCTTTAATATACCAACACCCTATTTTATGAAGACATTTGTGCTTTGTCTTCTGTTTACAGGCTTCCTTCAAAATAAAGAAGAAAATCAAAATCACGTCTTTGTCCATTAGTCCTTCACTGAATGAGAACCGTTACACAACCAAACTAAAATACAAAATACAACTAGCTAAAATTGAAACCCAAATAACGGAGAACAGAGACCGTTATCTCACGTTAAATTGGGTTGACGACCCCAAAGGTTTCTAGTTTTCTATAGACAGGTTTCTGGGCAACGTCACAGCAGATAGGCACGCGCAACTAGCGGGAAGAAAGTATAGACAACAGATGAAGACAGAAGATGGCAAGGATTTTTTGTGCCATTAACTGCGCTAATCCCAAAAGCCAGGGTTAGAAATCTTTTTACATACCATGGGGTTCATTTTCTTTGATAAAAATAAGACAGGTATGGAAGACAGATAAGTCTTTAAAAGGGCAGATTTGAGTCGCAATATTACGATTTGTATGCACATAGATTTTCTTTAGTAGATACACCAGGCTTTTCTATTAGACACGTGTAGGCTATAATATCCTATAACTTGCCATACAATATTTGGCCATTTTGACATAGGTTATCCAATATCCATTCATTTTTAGGAACAACATAAGGATCTGGTAATGTTTCCCCATTAGTACGATTTTATTTTCTTCTGTAATCGGTGTAAAAGGATGCTTCCAATTTATGTGACGCCACCGGCCAAATCTTGCCACATACCATCCCCTCCCATTAGGATTATTAATGTTAATTTAAAGATTTAGCAATAAGCTAAGTTGCAGGTTCAACAATGAACAACTGAAACCCAAAGTGGTTGTGTTTGGAGGATCCCAGAAAAGCCACCTAGGTGGAGTGTTGCAGCCACCTCGTTCTGTGACCACAGTCGTTTTTGGCAACAAAACGGTTTATTGCCCACTGCAGCTGCGCACGCAGCCGACCATATTTGTAAACGGGAAACCCTTGCATCCCTAAAGGCCCTTTGACATCCCAAAAAGAACAGGGAGCAGATTGGAACGTTTTCATAGATAGAAGGATAAAAACTAGTACCACATTACAGCGTCTACGGCTGCCCTGCCATTTCTCCACAAACCAGGACTTTGTAGATGCCCTTAAAATTTCCATCAGCATTAGCGTTGCCAGATGTACGATTATTATCGTATTTGTACAATAATTTTGTCTTCTGTACGATGTCCGATTATAATGCCAAAAGTCCCATAATGTTCAATAATTTGATCATTTTTCCCAGCACGATCAGGATAGTAAAATATGGATCCTACGTATGTATTTACGAATCTCTTCTCACGTGACGTCTTTCTAGCCAATCACTGTTGTGATGATGAATGTGACTCACATGCACAATTTCCATGTAGATGCGGTATACAGGCTGCAACTCGTGGCTGCAACCCAAAATATTTTGTCTCAATAAATACGTTTTTTCTGAAAATCATAATTTTAAGCGACTGGTATGATATTTGAACATTTCTCATCTGGCAACGAAACAGGATTTGGACTTATTTAATTTAGTCAGACAGACAGAACCATGGACAAGAGTGATTTAAAGTTTCAAGGTTTATGAAAGTTAAGTGTTTACTCTTAATGTTTTACTGTTAACTGTTAACTTTTTCTCAAAGAATAACTAAACACATTTTGCTGCTCTACTGGTTTATATTTTCACCATGTTGTTATGTCAGAGTACTTCTTTCGAGGTTCTATCAAAGCCTGTCTCGACTGTGGTCGTGTTTTACATGTTTGAGATGCAAAAGAAATAAAGCAGTTCTAATCCCATAATGTCTACTGTTGTATTGCGTTAAGGTATGAAGGTACGAAAAGATAGATACCGCCCAATCAAGGCTGGGGAGCTTCACTAGCTCAACAAGCTGGTGAGAAAGGCCCGCTCCGTTGTTGGGCTGGAGCAGGCTGTAGCAGAGAGGAGGATGAGGGACTATGTGAAGACATTCTGGACAAGCCCCCCCATCCCCTCTTTGATGAGTTGTGGCAGATGGGGAGCCTCTTCTGCCATAGGCTCATTCCCTCAAGGAGCAAAACATGCTCTGTTTGAGTGCCTGCAGATCATAAATAACAGACCGCTGAGTGCCATAATTGAAAAATACTCATTGAGAATTCAACAAAGCCGTATAATAATATATTATGTTATATATGTTTACTTTTTGTCTCTTTTATATTCTGTTTATCTTTATTTGGGCACTATTTTGTCTCATATCTCTATTTGGCTGTCTTACTTCCTGCTGCTGTAACAACCGAATTTCCCCCCCGGGGGATTAATAAAGTGTTAGCCTATGTCATCTTATCTTATGTTATCTTATATAGACTCAGTCTGGAGTGTATGTTGTATCTCAACATCCAACATCAACACAATCTCATAGCTTAGCCTATTTCAATGCTCATGATCGTCCTAACACTTATGAATTCAAATTCAATTTGCCTAGTCTGAGTTAAAACTTGTAATACAATGAATATTTTGTATTCAAGAAATACCTGAACTCTCGTTAATTGTAACCATAACCTTTACAAGTTGTACAATAAAGTGCGATTGGAATTGAATGGACAGTGTTGGTGTGTTAACGCAGCTTAACTTTTAAGTATTCTCAGAGTGATTCAGCATTGCCCTTGAGCTAAAATCTCCCTTTGAATGTCGACGAGGCTGAGGCATTTTCTTAAAAAGATGTGACCCAGCGACTGCAACGGCATTATGAAGAATTTAATAATAATTCAGAACCTGTTATGCCTAACTCAATCAGACTCACTTTGGAGAATTTGAATCAATGTCAAGGAGGTATAGGCCGTTGTCAGCGCAAAATAAGCTATGGACCCATCCTATAGGCTTTCATCTATCTATCTCTTATGGAGAAGTCTAACACAAAGACATATTGTATAGAAAGGCAGCAAAAATCTGTTCTGTAAAACAAACTGGCACTCTAACACACAGACTACTGACCACACACATGCCCTGCGATACGAGTCCCTTCACAGTTTCATGTAAAACACAATGCACTAGCGTCTACAGCCATTCACTCATCTTTAACATAAACCTGCCCCTGGATTATGGGTGGTCATTTAAGATGTCAAACCACTCCAAACCAGTTGAACTATTTTTACCATTTCTTTCTTTTCCTATTTTAAAGATACAGGGGAATAGGAGCAGAGACATACGAGCAGACAGTATATACGAGCAGACAGTATATCCAGTGGTTCGAGTGTGATGTGATTCATATTAAAGTCATGTGTTGATATCTATATCATATATATCCCCTTCTCAATAAACATTGATGACCAAACAGACACACAGGCAGCAGCAAGAACTGTCTCTAGAAATTATTAGTTTATATATTATAAGGTTTGTCGACACAAGACAACATCAGTTAAACAAATAAAATCACCCGTAACAATGGGCTAAAGACCCCGACTTTATGTCTTGTCATTAAATGTACATTTAATGACTAGTATATGTCTAGTGTGTTTACAAAGGAAAAAGGCACAGTTGTGAATGAGTTGAGTTTGTGTGCCTGCTAATCCCTCTGTCCTCTCTCTCTTTGTCTAGAATAGAATAGAATACAATAGAAAGCCTTTATTGTCATTGCACAAGTGGACAAGTACAACAAAATTCTTTTTAAAAAACTTTTCCATTTGGTGTCTGTCTCTGTGCATGTTTTTGTGTGATGGTTAATTGGATAATTGCTTATTTATTGAATGGATCAAACATCCTCTGAAACCAATGGCTCAATCCATCTGTGTTGATAAAATAATTATCTCTGCAATACCTCAATTATGGTCTTCAAAACAGTGGCCACGACACATCTCTATATGTCTGGAGTGACAGATTCAATAGAAAAGTAGTACATTCCAAATGGATGTTTAAGTGTTCTCTGCATCAGAAACACACCAAGTACTTCCTCGTGTAATTGTGTATTTTGCACCATCGATTGCAGGAAAACAAGGTTATGTTTGCGTTTCAAACAGACTCATACCCAAGTGATTGGACTGTCACAAACCTTAAAAACATGTCAGCAGTGTTGTGGAAGGTGCAGCAGGTAGGCAAAACGCTGCTCTAGTCTCTTATTGATAACACCCCGGAATTGTTCTCCATTTATCAGAAAGGCTTCAACAAGGCACTGCAACTTCATCACCTATTCCCTCTGAATTGAGCGCTTTTCTCATCGCACGACCGTCTTCTTATTTCCCCGTCTCAACTGCCTGCAACACATACACACACACACACACAGGCACAGCTACATGCACACACACACAGGCACAGCTACATGCACATGCAACCATTCACACACACACACACACACACACACATACACCCACACACACACACAGACATAGACACACACACAGACACACACACACACACAGGCACTACATGACCATACACACACATCTACATGCACACACATATGCACACACACACAAAAACCACACACACACACACACTCCACACAAACACACACACACACACACACACACACACACACCTATGCAGTGCAGACAGTCATGACCAGAGCCGTTGTCCTCCCAGCATCCTTGGGGGGAGGGGGGGGACTGTGATCGGCACCCA
>OOFG01048388.1:4202-14605 GCA_900323295.1 Molva molva
GTTCAGGACAAACACACACACACACACACACACACACACACACACACTCAGACCCACACATGCACACACCCACACACACACTCAGACATACGCTCAGACACACACACAAACACACTATACTATAAGACATATTTTATGGACATCTACACATTGGAACAAACCCGCAGACTTACACAGTTGTTTAGGAACATGTGCACGGACCATACTACATACAAACAAACACAGACGTACAGGCACACACTCAGATTTAGACACACACACACACACTGCACATACACACAAACACAGACATATAGACACGCACACACACACACACACACACATTTTTTGTCAAATAATTTTGCAAAGCGATCCTCTCTATAATGCAGGGGGAATATCCTAAGAGACCCTAGACTCTCGCCTTGGGCATGAGTCTTCAAAGCCAACACGGCCTTTTACTGAAAGACCAGAACTTTTAACACGAGACAGGCTTTGATTTGGGCCTGAGTGCGTGTGCGTGTGTGTGCATGTGCATAAAGCAAAAGATTAAAGACGGCTGCCAAGGCAAGGGTCTTTCTGAAGTCAACGCAAGGTGGTTACAGTTGGCCTTTGTTGCACAAAGCAGGCTGCTGACAATGTAGCTACAGATAGCTATCCTAGCGCTGCTAACAAAGCTGCTGGGAAGCTGTCTGTAGCTACATTGTTAGCTGGTGTGTTCAGGCGATTTCCCCATGAGAAACAATCTGGCCACTGTCTCGGTTCGTTTGTTGAAAAAAAACAACTGCATTCGCGACGGTTTATTGGTGTGGGAGGAAGAGTGGGACTGAGAGACACATGGGGCAGACAGATAAGTAGACATACAGACTGATGTCTGATACGGAGACATACAGGCAGGTGGACAGACTTGCAGTTTGACAGACAGAAAGACAGGTAGACAGACAGGCATGTTGAAAGACAGATAGGCTTGTATACAGACAGAGAGGCAGGTAGACAGACAGACAAGCAGGCAGGTATACAGACTTACAGGCTGACGGACAGAAAAGGACATTGTAAAATAATATAAATATCTATGTTGAGATTAAAATGATCTGACACAATGTGATTAAACAATTACCTGTTTGTTATCAGTATTGTAAGTTCAGAGTAAATTTCAATTACTCTCACGATTGTCTGCAGTGATCGGACCTGGACTACCCTTGACTCTGATCCCAAACAGAAAAAAATAATATTGGCTAGGCCCGTGGATGTACAGTATAAGAACTGGAGTGATCGACGGGCATTAACCGTTGCTCAATAGCTCCACCTTGTGGTGTACAGCATAAACAATAAAACTTTAATGCATGGCCACGTGATAGTGCAACCCCAACAAAAACGTTAATCCTGCAAGGAATAATAGTCCATGCATCAAACGTATTTGATAATATAAAAGACTATACAAATATAGCTTTGTTGATCACGCACGACCCGCACCTTCATATGTTTGGGTATTGTAAAAAGTTCGCGGGAAATATTGAGAATGTTACAAACTAAGTATTACTCGCGGGTCACCCTCGTTTATTATTTAAACTTTGTTTAGTTTTTAGACCAATTTAATCATGGTTGTCCCGTTTACCAATATATTCTACAGTAATAAGGTTTCCTTTCTACTAAGCAGTTGGTGGCTAATCAAAAATAACTACGTTATTTAAAATTCTAATTTAAGGAAACCCCTACTAATGGTATTTGGTTTCTTCTTTTTCCGCGCGAAACCCAGTTTGCCCCGCCCACTCGACTGCTGGCGAGGAGAGCGAGACCTGCTGCTGCCTCTTTGTTGTTAGCAATTTATAATTCGCTTTTAGAAAATACCACTTTAAAAAAAAAATTTTGCCTTGTCGTACACTGTTAAGCATCCTTTTTAATCTCGTGATTTTCACCCGGCACGCAATTACCATTCTTTCTTAATTCCTTGGTCAAGGAGCTAAATTACGGTCTTTGTTTTTCCTGTTTAAATTAGAAGATCTATTCATCAGTCAAAAGACAAAACGTTAATTGGACTTTTCTACCGGTCACCCTCTTCTGATTGACAAATGGCAGATGTGGGCTGGTCAGTATTTTGCTTGCAACCCGGCTAGTCTTAACATGCTGTTAAAACGTGGTCGGCTAAAAAGTTAGCACACTTTTCTCAACAACTCAACAACTTCTTGTTTGTTTTTTAATGTTAACTTCTTCAGTACAAAGGAAGGAAGTCGGAGTGTGTCCCCCCAGTGTCCCAAGCCGGACGAGTCGGAGGGGCCCCTTGGCACCGCCATGGAGACCCAGCCGCCACAACCTGGTCAGTTCACTTTGTTACACTTTGATCATTCAGTTAAAAAGAGCATGGCCTCAGCTCATCCAAATGTACTTTATTAGTAAACGCATTTGGTAGCCTTTGTCAGGGAATCTAGCAATGAAACATTTTCTCTTTCCTAACTATTTATTTCTGTTAAACAGATTAGCATTTATTTTAACACATTTGTAAGATACATTGGGTTTACATAACACATAAGGGTTAAGCGTCCACAATTTCTCGGGTTCAACTTTGAATAACAACCTCGTGTTTCTTTTCTCAAAAGTGGACGGTGTAAAGTCAGAGAATGGGGCCTCTGGTGTCATGATCACAAAAGAAATGGAGGAAGAGGAGAAGAAGTTGACAGAAAAATCGGAAGAAATGGACAAGGAGATGATTGAAAAGGTTTGTTCCTATGATATGGTTGTTGTTGTTTTTTCAAAAGTCTCCAACGACGTTGTGTTTCCTGCATTCGTTCCGCTATTTGCTGCCATTCATTGATGGTGGGATGACTTCCTTGAATCTTGATGCAAGGTGAATGAATTTTTTTAACTTTTGCGATGTTCCTACCGTCTACTAAAGGCCCGTGAGTCCATTGTACGGGAATCCCACGAGATGCGCTTCAAGAGACTGCAGCATCTGCTTGAGAAGAGCAACATCTACTCCAAGTTCCTGCTGACTAAAATGGAGCAGCAGCAACAAGAGGTAAGTGGTCTTCTTGTAAGAATCTTCTACTGTTTATTGGATGTATCATATTGGAGCTTAACTGTTGTAAAGGTCCAGATAACATGGATAAAGCATATGCAAATATTATAAAATACAGGTTCAAGGGAGGAATGTGTGATTTCGATATTTGCTCTCAACAGTATCACCGTTTTATCAGGGAGAAGGCATAATCAGTCGATTTTTCTTTTTGTTTGTTTTCAGGAGAAGCTCAAGAAAGAAAAGCAGCAAAAGAAGTCCAAGAAGGTAAAAAATATTAATTATAGAAAGGTAAATTAATGTGATGAATTGTTTCCTTCACAGTTCATAACTTTATTACAGTCCTTGACATGTACATCTTCCTTACCTCCATAGGTGACGAACAAGGATGTCCCTGCTATGGAAAAAGGTATCTATACCTAAAGTATCAACTTTCAAGGCTGTTGTTTAATCCTATATTCCGAATTTCCTTTCATATAAATACCATATTGCTGTGTATTGAACCATTCGATTAATTGATTTTATTAAATTAATAATTCTTTCAAGCAACCTCAAAGAAGCGCAGGAGAGACGACTACAAGATAGCTGATGTCATGACCAAAGAGGTACGGTCTTCCCAAGCTACGCTAACCTAGAGCGCTAGCATCTCCCGTGTTTTTGAGTTTTTAGTAATTCTCGTTTTTTGTTGTGTTTCAGGAAATTATGTTGAAGTCGAAGAAAATGAAAATAGAGGAAGAGGTAGGCCCACTTAATGTTACACTAACTGTTTGTCGTGTTTGCAAGTTTTACTGTCAATCAACTGTTTTTCCGCCCCAATGATTACCAAACTTTTGATAACATGTATGGAATTATGTAACCCAATTTTAGATATTTTTTTGTATACAGTCCCCTACCCTTTTCTATCAATCACCAATCATAATAATAATTGATTTAAAAAAAAAGCGGCACCATTGAACTTAGGGATGCACCGATTCCACTTTTTCTCAGACCAAGTACAAGTACTTATATTTGAGTACTCGCTGATACCGAGTACGGATATGAGTACTTAATAATACCATTACAGTTTAAAGAGCCAGTGAACCCACTGTTTCAGTGGGAATTCGAACACAGATTTAAAAAAAAGCGTTTTGGGCTGAGAGTTCTAGGAAAGGGGGGGGGCGTGTTATCGCCATGGTTACGGCCCACGGCCACTTTGTGATACTTTTTTAGTACCGTCATTGTTTGAGCATTATAATGAGCGTTGTTGTATATGAAATGCGCCACACACCGTAGCAATATACTATAGGTGTCCGGGAATCCTAACCCTTCGATGCGGGTATTAAATAAATCGCTGCTTAGACGGAGCTTCACCATCCACACACACCGTAGCGGTATACAATAAGTTTCCGAAAAGCTAAACTTTCTCTCGGACGCCGCAGTCAACCGCTGCCCAGGCAGAGCTCCACACGTCCACACAAACCTTGCCGCCGGTGCCCCTTTTTTCTCTAAATTGGGGACTTATTTCAGTAACAGTGATAAAATGGCATAGATTACTATGTTGACGATCATATAGGACAAATGACCACGTTTAAAAAAACGTCACGTTGCGTAAAGTGGTATCGGGTGGTTGTATAGGGGACGTTTTACGAGTACGAGTACATGAGCACAGTATCGGGCCCGAGTACTGGTATCGGTGCATCCTTAATTGAAATAAACCAACCTGTGTGGAGCACATTAACTTTACCCAAATCTGGGGTTCCCTAACTTGGCAACTAACACACCTGTCAAGGTACTTTTTTATAATTATGTTAATTTATCATATGTTCCTTTCTTTAAGTATATTGTTGATCAGTACAGTATTCTCCTATTATCCTTTAGTAGGTCTGAAGGGGCATAGGAGAATACTGTATTGATGAAGACGTGTAGACATGCATGGATATATTTCAGGAAATAATTGACATACAATATTTCA
This sequence comes from Molva molva, assembly GCA_900323295.1. NCBI lineage: Eukaryota > Metazoa > Chordata > Actinopteri > Gadiformes > Lotidae > Molva > Molva molva. The sequence goes on from OOFG01048388.1 coordinate 9,140, forward strand.
TGGCTATCCACTCTGACCCACTTTGGCCCCCTGCTGGTGGGAAACCATTAACAGGCCTCGAATGAAAACCTTCTCTCTTGTCTCTCCAGGAGCAGACAGCGTCTGCGTCATCCGACCAGAAGAAGAACGTGGAGGCGGAGGACCTGGAGAAGATAAGCGACTCCAACACGGACATCAAGTGCCGTCTGTCGGAGGCGATGCAAGACAGCGCCAAGCACCAGCTGGACCCGGAGAGGACGTTTGAAGGGAAGCCGGTGCCGGCCCAGCAGCCCCAACTCTTCACCGGTGGTGTGATGCGCTGGTACCAGATAGAGGGCATCGAATGGCTGCGGGTGAGAGGACGCTTCCTTGGGTTATTGAATTTTGGTTGTTTTTTTTCATGGGTTGGTTGTAGTTATTTTCTCACATGGTTTGTAGTTCTTAATTGGAAGTTATTTTGGTGACGTCTCCAAAGCAGGTTATAGTTCTGCTTTTATTAATAAGTTCTGTATTCGTCGTCTCAAAGGCTGAGGTCACTGTTCCACCGTTACTTTGAAGTTCTGTAGATAATGTCCCAATTGCTGAGTTTGCGGTTCTGTGTTCGTTTCTGTGAAAACTTTCTCCAACAAGGTTACAGTTATGCTTTCTTTTGAAGTGTTGGTTCTGCTATTATTCACGTTTAGAGTCCATGTGCTCCGGGCGAGGAGCACCTATTCCAAAACAGCCGTCAAACCATCCCCCGTATTAAGTGTGTCTCATCTCCCTCCGCAGATGCTGTGGGAGAACGGTATCAACGGCATCCTGGCAGACGAGATGGGCTTGGGGAAGACCATCCAGTGCATCGCCCACGTGGCCATGATGGTGGAGCGCGGCGTGCTGGGCCCTTTCCTGGTGGTGGCCCCGCTCTCCACCCTGCCCAACTGGATCCGAGAGTTCAAGCGCTTCACCCCCACGGTACCCAGCTCACTCCCGTGTTGATGATTGTTTGTCAACGTGAAATGGGACTGTGTGGTTGTTTTTCTGTTTGGTTGCTTTGGCTGGATGGACAGGAATTTTGCCTATAGCCGAGGGACATTTTGATCCGTTATTTGGTCACTCTTCGGGGGCCGATTATCGGCCAAAAACAACTGGATATCGGAAACGACAGACATAAAAGTCTGATACAATCCACTGACAAATCTCCCAGTAGCGTAAAGAGTGAGGAGGCACTTAGTAATGGTTTGAGATTTTTAACTATTTTGGGAAAACAACCAAGAATTCAGTATCTTATGAAAATAGACGATACTTTAGAACTGTGGGTGTGGGTTTGTCTGTCTCAAGGATGAGTTGATCCGATGTAGGGTCTTGGGATATGACAAATAACAGATTGTATATGTGTGTGTGGTCCTAGGTGCCGGTCCAGCTGTACCACGGGCCCTCAAAGACGAGGCCCCAGCTGCTGAAGGTGATCCGGAAGCCCCAGGGGCCCCACAACATGTGCCCCGTGGTCATCACCTCCTTTGAGGTCGCCATGTTTGACAGGAAGGTCCTACAGGTGAACACATGCACAGAGCAGCATTAGGCGTTGAACCCTAGTACCTTTTTGGCTGGGAATCGAACACCCTAACTCTTTTGCGCAAATTGTATTAGGGGCAAAATATTGTATGAATGGGCTGTTTGATTCCCAGTCTGCAACCTACCTTAAGCAAGCCGCCCTAAACCCAACGTACTCCTTCAAGACCAGTGTATCTGAATTCACTGTGATCTAGTTTGGATGCAAATGTCCAAAGAATGCTACACAAGAATTATTTTGAGATACATTATAATCTTGTGTCGAAGAAATTAGCAAAGGCTACAAAAATATGATTTCCAGGAGCTCCTCCCGGTAACACAACATTCTTGTCCCTCCTCCTCCCCCTGCAGAGGTTCCAGTGGAAGTACCTGATCGTGGACGAGGGCCACAGGATCAAGAACCTCAACTGCCGGCTGGTGCAGGAGCTGAAGCTGCTGCCCACCGACAACAAGCTGCTGCTGACGGGCACGCCGCTGCAGAACAACCTGGCGGAGCTCTGGTCCCTGCTCAACTTCCTGCTGCCAGAGGTCTTCGATGACCTCAAGAGGTATGAGGGTGATGGCGGTGGTGGTGTGACCTCGGTCCTTTGTGGTGCTGGTGCTTTGTGGAGGTTTTTGGTGTAATACAGTGCCAATATGATTGGCTTTGTTTTTAGCTTTTATTACAGCAATGTTCTTGAATTAGTTTTCAGGGGTTCGCCCTGAAAAGTTTATAGGCCCGTGTCTTATTAGATGTTTATAGTGTCTTATTAGATGGGGGCATGGCGCTTGCCAGTGACTGACTGATGGCAGCAAGGGAAGGGCCCCATAGTCTCTGTGATAACAGAATCACGGATGGAATCACGGAAGTTAGAATTTCTAACAGCACTTTTCAACAACAATAACATAAATGTAATAATAATAATAATATCAATATCAAAGGTTACTCTACAAAAATGTGTGCATGCGTTGGTGTATTTATTTGTTGTCTTTTCAAGCCTCTTTTAACATTCCTCTTGCCTCGATGATGATATCATCTGAAATGGTTTCTATTAGTCATCTTAATTGACTCAACATCCAACATCCAAATTTGAAACAAGACATCAGTGGTTAATGTTGAAAGAAGCTCGAAAAAGATGAGGAAGAGTGAATACTCCGGCGCATGCTCACATTCGGCAAAGCGGGACTGTGAAAGTATCTGGTGTTTTTGAGGTCAAATGTGTTTTAAAAAGTAATGACTTTTAAAAGACTTTTGCAAATAATCTGTACATCCGTCTGGACTAATTTGGATTAGGGATGCAAAAAATACCCCAGAACTTAAATCGAACACACGGTTTAAATCTCAATGAGTACCCGTGCACCTTTTTCTATAGGCACTTTTTTTTTGCGTCCAAAAGCCTGCGATAGTTTCCACCAATGTAAGATATGATTTAAAGTTTGCTTAAAGAGTACTCGTTTACTCGAGTTTACGTTCAAGTTCAGAGTTGAATACCCTTTAACATTATGCCATGACTAACCGTTGTCGTCGTCGTCGTCCTCCTTCTTCTCTAGCTTTGAGTCATGGTTTGACATCGACACCATCAGCAGTGAGGGGGTTGTGGTGGCCAACGAGCGAGAGGAGAAGGTCCTCAACATGCTGCACCAGGTACGCACAATATATGAATATCCTAATGATGATCCCAGGACCTGAAAGACAATTTCAGTGTGCCCAAGGGACCCAACCGCACCCTCTGAATACTATGAGCACACCGGAATTGGTGATCCTTTGGAGCCGTTCCGGTGTGCCCAGGAGTTTTCTGAGCGTCGTCAGGCCACGACCCACCGCCAACTGGTTAGTTGTTGAAGAACAAACCCCTGCTATAAACAATCATGAGTTGCATCCTTTTTGAGAACACAATGCTACAATCGCCCTTTGTCTGACTGCCGCTCCCGTTCCTCTTCCTCTTTTTTGCGCTGCAGATCCTCACTCCGTTCCTGCTGCGGAGGCTGAAGGCTGACGTGACGCTGGAGGTCCCTCCCAAGAAGGAGATCATCGTGTACGCCCCGCTGACCCTCAAGCAGGAGACCTTCTACAAGGCCGTGGTGGACAAGAGCATCAGCAAGTTGCTTGGCCGGGAGAATACGGTAACACACCTGGTGGTTTTGTTTTGTTCTGTTTTTTACACAGGCCGCCTTCTCGTTTAGAGTTTGTATTTGAGTTTCATGGTAGGAATTGATTTTAAAAAAAATCACTTTTCAACAGTAGATTGATAGATAGATGGGTGATAACGAGATGAGTCAAAGTGGCATGGTGTACCTGGAATTCATCTGTTGTTTTATCCACATACCTCAAATTACCACATGTTCAATCTGATCTTCATCGTAAATCGTTGACAAATCAATTAAAAGATGATTTTGTTGTTAGTATTTTTCGGAGAGCGTCACCCCAGTGGCACTGACGGCCAGCGGCAGGCCCAGCCGACGCAGCAAGAGGATTGTCAACTACGACGAGGGAACAAATGAAAGCGAGACCCCCAAAGCGCTGGAGAAATACCTGGACAAGATCCGCAAGGAGAATGAGGAGCAGAGGTCAGCAGAGGAGCAGCTACACACGCACTCACACACCTCTTTGGATTTCAGTACTGACAATAGCGCATGGAAAATCGAGATTACTAGTCAAAATGTTCCTGTCTGGGATTATGTTCCGATTAAACTACATACTATTGTTAATATACATTTGTATGTGGCAGGAATGCCAGCTTTTTTCTAAATAAGTGGTTTTCAAACTTGGGCACAGCAGGGGACAAAGTGGGTTGCGGAATGGCCACAATAAACTAAGTGTTTTTCTCTAAAAAAAGAAGAGTGCCTGCCTACCTTGTCTGTTCCATTTGTATTTGATTAGATGGGGGAATACAGTGTTGAAGAACCACATACACGGAGAAATGTTAATCGTCTCACTCCTTTGATTTAGCTTTGTTTTAATGCACCAAATATTTGTTAGATTTTGGGCAAAGCTACCTCCGCAGGTAGGTCATAGCATGAAAAAGTTTGGCAACCCCTAAAATGACTAAGTGGTAAATAGCTTACATTTTAGCCCTTTTGCTCCACCCTCTCCCCCTCCAGCGCCGGACCTGTGGTGGCGGTGAAGAGCATGCTGAACTCCCACGTCAACCTGAAGCTCCAGAATATCCTGATGCTGCTGAAGAGGTGCTGCAACCACCCGTACCTGGTGGAGTACCCCCTGGACCCCGCCACGCAGGAATTCAAGGTGACCACTAGGGGCAGACAGTGTTTACAGTTGAACTTAAATGTTTCATTAGTTTGTGCGTCACAAACTTCGGAATGTTAACCACCAATAAGACACGTTAACACTTTTATTAGTCCTGTGAAGGAAATGCAGCTGTATTAAGCAGCATATAACATGAATAGAAAGTGAAAATGAAGCCTGAATAACAATTGTAGTCGTCATGTCCTTTTGTCTCCTCAGATCGACGAGGAGCTGGTGAAGTGCTCGGGGAAGTTCCTCATCCTGGACCGAATGCTGCCTGCCCTCAAGAAGAGGGGCCACAAGGTAGAGGGGATGGGGTCTACGGCTGGGGTGGGGGTGTTCTGGGGTTGTGTTGGGTGGAGTCTAAGGCTGGGGTGGGTGTGTTCTGGGGTTGTGTTGGGTGGAGTCTAAGGCTGGGGTGGGTGTGTTCTGGGGTTGTGTTGGGTGGAGTCTAAGGCTAGGGGTGGGTGTGGTCGGATGTGAGGTGCGTGTGATGTGTGTGTGTGGTCTAACTGGTGGGTGGTCTGATGTTAGGTGGGTGTGGTCTAATTGTGGTGGGTGGTCTGATGTGAGGTGGGTGTGGTCTAATTGTGGTGGGTACAATAAGGGTACATTTAATGGAATTTCGTATGCTGGAGCCGGTTGCACCAGCTTTGCTGAAGTACAAACGTAGTCTAGTTATAGCGTTAGTTTACCAAATCTGTTTTTTC
>OOFG01048391.1:0-14626 GCA_900323295.1 Molva molva
CCTCTCAGCAGATCAGTGGTTTGCCCTGGTAGTGACATAATGTCCCTCCCCTGCATGTGGCAGCTGATTGATGGTGCATTTAGCTCTATCCCAAAAGGTTTCCACCACAAACCTATTACCATTACAGCCCATTACACAGGCATGGGAGAGCGATGATCCAGAGAAAGCTTTAACTGTGGTTGTCTTCATGATTAATCATGTTGCAGGTCAAAATGTGAATTGAATAAAGACACAACAGATACAATGTGTTAATAAAAGCATTTCCCTTTGACATTACATTGAGGAACGGGTGATTAAACTGCTAATGTGCCTCCGTCAGCTGGTCACATTGTGTGTTGGGGGCTGCCTTTGGTGTTTGTCGCTCCATGGTTGGACATGATGTAACCCCCTGCCAGCCTCCAGCGTGCAGCACTGCTCAGGATTAGCAAGTTAATCCTGATTGGGGCTAGATGAGCTGGACAATTACCACAACACCCTACTGAATCTCTCCCATAGAGAGAAACATGCAGAGTGAATACATGCTGAAAGAACAGTGGCCTGGGATAACACTGTGAGACTGACCGGTGGATTCCTGCTGCGGCTGCTTTGAGGGTTCAAGTTCACCTACCTACACTTTCCTGCTCCTTTCATGCAAAGTGCACCACTATGTCCACTTTGCAACATTTATTACCATGTGTTTTTAAGCAACATTAGAGTTTTAAGACCTAGACTAAATAATCAGATAGAGATATATATAGATGGTATAGTCAGAGCAAAGAACAAAGACCCATTGACTAATGCCTTAGAGTAACACATTGCACGTATTGGAAAATATTTCTCTCTATCCAAGCATAGATGAGTAAATCATGGACAAAGGCTGCAAACAGCATGTGTTGGGCCAATCCCCACTGCATGTGTTCAGGCTGTCACTACCCTGCCCAACCCCAAGCACTTCTTGTCTTCCCTCGTTTGGGAAATCCCTTCCACCGGTGTTGATTACTGAACAGTTGGAAGGAATAAAATGAGGTAGTGTGCAATAGAATCAGATTTGGACGCACAGGGACAAATTAGATGTTGAAGCTGAAACATGATACTGGACTATGTGATGGATATATGGTAAAGGAGATGGAGGAGCATGCAAGTTATATGATGCAGAGAGGGTAAGGTTGTTTGACAGTGTGAGGCAAAGGTAGGTATTGGGGGGAGGGGGCGGTGGTGTAAAGAATTGTTTTGGTTTCTCAAGTGCACAGGGTTATGGAGAGGCATCATCACACGACAGACAAAGGTGTCGCTCATAACACTTATTATTGGTCGGCTTGTCTTATGAACTAGGGGTTGCGTAGTAGACTTATCTTCACTTGTCTAGTCTACTACTCATACCCGTGTTTATCCCAAATCGACTTGCCACAGGAATATCTTAATTTTTGCAAGTTTGCTGCAATATTGACAAACGGGTAGAAAGATAAAATGGAAAAGGAAAGGTTAGGTCTAGTCTTTCTAGAATCACAACCTCAACCAACATTCTTCTATCTAGATCCATGACAAACCAGTAGCAGATTGTTAGTAAGACCACCACATTAACATTAGCAAAGCAGTTGACTTGGAACCAAGTGTATCCAGATCGATAACTTTGCCTTTGGCACACCAGTAGGGTAGTGTTTGTACCATCTACAACAGCCCCTGCTTCTTAGAAAGCCAAGTCAATATTATTGTCAATAACTAACAATCAATATTGTTCAAATCTGTTAGCTCACGTGCGTATGTGCGTGTGTGTGTGACTTACCTTCCATGGGAGTGGAAGTCCAGCTGCAGCGTCTTGTCCTGGTGAGAGACTGCTCTCTTGGCTCTCTGGTGGCTGCTGTGCAGCGCTTCCGTGTCGTACGATAGACCCTCATAGTGATGGATGTACTTGTTCAGAGACTTTGCAAACTGCCCTGAAAACCAAATCGAGAGGATGATCACAAAGGTTGTCATTGAACAGTGTTAAGGTAACACCACTGCGACAAATTGGCAAAGGTGAATTCTATCATAGATGTATGGACATTTACAGCATCAGTGTACGGAGATTATGGTGATATATGAATGAAATACATAACAAGGGCAGGGAAAAAAAATAACGATTAAGGAAATGTCAGCAAAACATAATTTGAATTTCAGGTGGTATGGCACCAGATTTCTGTTCATGACTACAACAATACTGTTGTCTATAATCTTGTCCCGGAAAAAGAGATGTTGCCACTTCCTTTAAACAAAGAGACGGCTACAGATCAAACAGGATAGTTTCACACTAGCTTCACTGTTAGACCAGCCTCATCCCTGGATCCTGTCCCACCGAACATCTCACAACGTAGTATACAGCAGGCAGGGTTGTATTTCATGCCGTTACTTAATTTACATTTACATTTGTCCAAAGCGTCTTACAGCGGTTCATACACACATTCGCACACCGACAGTGGAGTCAACCATGCCAGGCAACAGCCAGCTCGTCGGGAGCAGTTAGGGTTAGGGGTCTTGCTCAGGGACACCTCGACACTCAGCTAGGAGGAGCTGGCGATCGACTAGCAACCTCCTGGTTACAAGGCAACCCGCTAAGCCGACCACATCATTTAAAGAGTTAACAGAGAAAACAGCAGACAACGTTCGATTACCAAAACAGAAGGCCGAAGCTCATAGACAATTGGATTACCTTCTGCCTCACTGAGTATATGGTCATTCACTGTAAGGCCGGCAGCGTTACTCCAGGTTAATGGAGATAATACAAGAAAAATTGACTCTGGTGTATTATTTTCTGCTACTGTTATTTTGTTTAATGTATACAGAAAAAAGGTCATTTGTGTCGCTGACAGTCTGTTTTCAATGTTACCTGCAGTGAGGGCGGGGTCTAATGAAAACATTTGTCCCAATGTGAGGAATGATTCCCAGTCTGACAGTGCAAGCTGTATACAATAGCTTGAATTTAAGCAGATGGGTGTGGTAGACAACAACATAAATCACGCATTTTGCTAGCCCACAATGCCATAGGCCTGGAAACAGCTTTTAGTGTGCCTACCTTGACATCCTGTTTGTACACAGCTCACAGCACATATTTACATGCAGGGAGGAGAAGTAGAATCAGAGTAAATTGTATACATCAACCATATATGATGTGATGTCACACTGAGTGACAGTAGTGGAGAAGTGAGGGTAGAGAAAAGGATTTTTAGATTCTTATAGGAAATGACACACTGTGCCGTTAGCACCCCAAAGAGTGGTGTGTGTACTCACTTTTATAAACCATGTGTGCCATGTGCATTGCAAGAAGGTCCGTTCCAACCAATCAGCAATGGCACAGCAAAATGCATGCAACTTTATCACCTAGACAGTCTGCAGCAGCAGGGTATATTGCGAGGAAGGAAACTTCCCACTCCACCACTGGTTGTGACACCATGACACATTTGGCATGGTGTCACAGCCAGTGGTAAGATTACAAAATGTACATCGATTGGCAATCTACAAACACCTGTCTCTAATGGGCTTATCCATTTTAATGAGCTGTAGATTTCTTTATACAGCATGGAAATATTTTGATAAAGCATAATCCCTGTATTTGTGCTGTAGAGTACACAGTGTAGACAAATGTTAGTCGCTGACATAAATTGTGTTTTTTCCACTTTCACTACAACTATTTAGTAAGGTTTGGTCGGGTTTGGTTTGTCAGTGTCTCTTCTTCCGCTGCTCTACCACTCAAATAAGCACAGATAAAAGTTGATAAAGCTGTAAATTAGCTTATGGTGCTGAAATATGCGGCCAAATGCTGTCAAAAAGAACTTAACAAGCCACATTAATAAATAAAGTATACTTTTAAAATATATGTGAGGTAATGTCACAAACCCTTGTTAGGTTATCTATAAATGAAGGCCTATGTCCTGTAGCATACAAAGCTAAATAAAAAATATCCTATCCTTGCAAAGAGAAAAATGTGCCTATTCAAAGGCATTTAAACTGTTAAGACTCTTGTCTGTCAAAAGTATAGGCTAAAAGCTGAGATGTGTGAGCCTTTCGACAGCATTTCTGCTTTGACAGCTTTTGATGCTGAACTGAACCGTAGGTATTTGGCACAGAAGAATCAGCATAAAGGGGCTTTCACAATGTCCACTGCTTAGCCCAAGGCTAAGATAGCCCAGGCTAGGATAGCCCATAGCTTACTTGACCCTTGTTCACACACTTTTCGGTTGGCCAAGAGTTCACAGATATTGTCATCTACATTGTGATTGGCTACTGGGAATTCAAGCCTCTTGGCCCTGATTCACCCTGGCTATTTAGGCACCAGTTTGAAGCAAATTGTGGATTTAACCCCCTTGGCCAACATTGTGTGAAAGCCCCTTATGAGCAAGCTCTAGTTAGTCACAGGAACTAATACATTTAAACACTCCCATATACACTGCAAACCGAAAGGAGCCAGGATTCACCCCTGGAGGCCTGGTCAGGCAAGCGATAACATGTTGAGGAATAACTCAGGGGGAAAACCTTCTCACAATCAGCCTTGTTTGAGAGCAAGAAACACCAAGAAGACGGTCTTTGAAGGAGAAGTACAAATTGATCAGTGATTACAGCAATCTGGGATAATAAACAGCAGAGATCTCCTTGAGATGGACACCTTATCCCTATCCACTTCAGACAACCTTGCATGGCTGACAACACCATCTGCATAAAACCGCCCTAATCCGTTGTACAAAGTAGCATGGTCTTGTACTGCATGCATCGAACCCAAGCCCTTTGTATTGGTCTCCCGGCACTGCACAGTAGTGGTAGGAGGAGTTATCCAAAACCACCATTAGACCTTGTTTTGCGTCCTGGTAGAGCTCAGTAACCATCAATGAGGAGGAGCCCTGGGGATCTGAGATAGGGATGTCAATAGCTTATCTAATGTGGTCGAAAAGATATGCCAAAATCTGGATGTTGTAGGGTTGCACTGATATAATGAGCAGAGTTAGACTATAATAGGAAAACATCAAAATAAAAAAAAGTATCAGTTATGTCCGGTAAATCACAATCATGTGACAACTTAAAGCCAATAATTCTGGTAAAGATGCAAAGGAAAAAGGCAATCCCATTTACTAGAGTTTACATACGTGCATATGATTGCTCACATCTATTTAGGACTACCAACAAATCAATAACACGTTAATGTTTTAAATAAGAATTGTCCATCAACGTAATGAGAAAATGACTGTATCTGGTTCTGTGCCACATTTGCCATCAACATGTGTCTCAACTTGCTTCTCCAGTGACCGCTCAATATCTGATTTCACTCCACTCAATATTATAAGCACATAGGCTTCATGACTACTGTGATGACTGTGGGCTGATTCATCTTTTGAGACAAAGCAGCGTTGTATAGGATCAATTGGGCCCTTTGTGTGATGATAGGCATGTATTTGAAAAACAGGGGCAGGAAATAATAGGCCAATTCTACCCTAATATTATCATTAGCATATTAGCATGCATGATGACTATTTATATGACCAGGTATAAACCTCACATATTTGAACTTAAGCTCCTTTAGTATCAACGTAAACAATCATATAGTATACATGTTAGCTAGCCAGCTGCAAACACAAAAACAAAATATTGTCATCTGTCATAAACCATCAACTGGTTTCTGCAATGTCTCACACGATATTCAGCTCATTCTGAATGTTAGGAAGCTCATTGAAGAAGCCCCTATTTGCCATTACAAATTCACTTGAGATAAAACTGCAAAGAAAAATCTATATCTGGATGAACCATACTGATTCATCTAGGAGATAAGATAAGGATAAGGAGACAGGAGATAAGGAGATCGATGTAATGGTGGGTTTTTCTTCCCATGGGGATTTATTCCCTGGATGTATTGCACAGACGTAAAACTTTGCAGCATAGCACTTTGATATGGTTGACAGTAAGTTTGTTGCGGATATGAGCCATGGAATAGCTACAATTGTGTTGAAACATATTTTTAATATGGGGGAGAACAAAATGTGTGGGGCATTTTTACCAAATAAGTGGCTTGGATGCCGAGGGAAATTGTGATATTTGAAAACTGCTAATTTTTTTCAAACAGACTTTCAGAACTGTTCATGACGTGTGGGCAACATACACCTGGGAATGCAATCTCACATACTCATCTATACTAAGTAAACATAGAAAAAGTATGTTGCTACTATCCTAAACTTGGGTCTGCAGTCACTGATAAAGAGTTTGTATTGCCTCAGTCAGACTAGAACAAAGAATAACAATGATGAGAATGAGAATAACAATCATAGCTTATATTGTACTTAGTGAAAGGTGCCAATCAGACGAACGTGAAAAACCATAGGCCTATAAATAATTGACATCAAGAAGGTGATAAGACGGTAAGTTTATGATTTTGCTGAACAACGCCCCAACGAACAACAGATCTTTTGCGGGAAGGCACTGCAGTCGAAGAACAGCGATTTGTTGATCATGAAAATGTATGCACTAAAACACTACAGCTGCTTAAAGTACACCTCTCCACGCCCACACTTTGGCCATGTTGCCATGCACTAGTTCACATATAATACCTGATGTTTTGCGTGCAAATAAAGAAGTACGGTTTCGTAGGGACTGCTGTTAATTCGAAAGACAAGAAACAAAGCGAAATCAGTCGGGCGCAAGATTCGCTTTCTTTAACTTCACTTATTTGAGAAGTTCGATGTCCTTTGGTCTGAAGTAACTTAATGTCAGGGAGGATATATTATCAAAGGAAACACTTCCGAGTTAAGGACTTCGTACATATCCTGATGTTTAGGTAACTTGCTAGACAATCTAGTGTACCTGCTGCCCGCAGGGCGAACGTGTTAACCTATAGTTTCCCATATCTCCGTAAAATAAGATCATGTTAAAACACCGGCAAAAGCTCCCTGTAATAATGACTATAGCTTGCGAAGTTGAATAGCCACCGCTTGACATATTTGCTAGATCCGATTACCCCTAGAAGCGAACATTGAACACTTCCTTGTACTGTGAATCATTGCTAACTTACCTTTGACATTTCCCAGGAAGCAACATATGAGGATAACATTCAAAATGTTCATGTCGGTTTAATATAGTGTATGCTAAACCAACTCGGTACACGATACACTGGTAGCGCAAATTGACCCGTTTGGTCTTTCACTTAAGGTACAGTTTCCTGTACGGCCAGCAAGCTCCACAAAACGGTATCTGTCCTCACAACACGGTATGTGTTCTCACAACACGGTATCTGTCCTCACCACCAGGGCTGACGTCAAGGATACACACTGGTCCCCTCCCTTCCGGGGCAGTCGAGCTGTGTTTATGCTGAGCTAATTTGGGAACGCCCAATTTGACTGCTTTCATGCAACGCTGCTTTCTTGCAAAATACTGATTGTGAAATTCTGGAAAATAATTCTTGAAATTAATTACAATCAGAATATATGTTCCAAGTCATTATCAAATCTGGGAATCCATTCATTTTATTTTTTTATTGTTTTGCGTACGTCAGAAAATAAACCATTAAATTAATTCTAATTGTATGTTCCAACCAGCAAAAGGGAAATTTCCAAAATAACGTTTTTTATTGGCCTACCATAGTGCTTGAATGAATAATATATAATATAAAATATATATACATTGTTTAAGGTGAAAGAAAAATAAACTACACTATTCTAAGCAAACCGTTTACCGTCATTTAAATTACGAGGATGGGGCGTTCTGGAATATTTGTCGATTTGGTCAATTCTGCCATCAAGTGGCAAACAGTGTTAGTACCGTCCTTTGCACAGTCTCCTTTATAATAAAGAAGTCACTTAGTTCCTCTAGTTAATATAGGCCAACAAATTACCAAATATGTTTTTGTACGTGAACAAATACCAGGAAGTACTAATGTATTCAATTTGGATTCATATACTTTTTGTGAGGCCCTTTTCCATGTTACTTAATTATAGCTGCAAACAGTTCAAACAGCCATGGTGATCCGCACGACACACATCTTTACGCTGGTCTACCGCCCCCTTCTGTTCAAACCTGAGTTAAACATGTCAATGACGTCACAGATAGAGTTGTCATGGCGTCTATGGGACTGAAGCTAGAGCTGCAATTTAGCTAAAAAAAAATCTGTCGACAGTTTGTAAAACGAAATGGAGAAAAATGCAAACCTGCATCAAGCTAAAGACATGACTTCACTGTCTCCTACGATTGCAGGAGATATAAAGGATGTTACAACGGTTTCTGGTATGAAAGGAACAAACGACAAATGCAAGAAGAGTGAGCCTTCGCTTAGTAGTAGTTTGGTTCACGTTAGTTGCAATGATGGCACCAGTACCGCCGTCAATGTAATTCCGGTGGCTGCGAAAGCCGAAACAACAAACACGATTGAAAGCCTCCCATTGCATGGAAACGATATCGTGGGGATCGGACAATGCCCGGAGCCAAAGGATCAGATCAGTAACGGGATGGAAAATGACTCGGTAGTGGCTTCAGGAAATAGCGAGGGTGGTACCTCAAAGTTGGTGAATAACAGAAAGGGTGATCTGCTCTCGACTCTTACTGATGCCTCGAATGTAAGAAGCACAGGTCTTGTGCAAGTTGACACTTTAGGCTGTGATGAAGTCGAACAAATGAAGCCTGTCAAACCAAAACATCTTTGTCCGGACACTACGATATTATCGACCAACGTCAAATCCGAGATACCCGCTGATCAGACCATATCCGACGGATTGCCAAGTACAAGTGACCCCGATCCAAGCTTTGTTGGCGAATCTCGTAGTATAGATTCACTCGAGTCTTTCTCCAATCTCAATTCCTGCCCCAGCTCTGAACTCAACAGCGAGTGCTTGGAAGAGCGAGGTTTGGCCTTGTCTCTGCAGAGCGAGTATGGTGCTGATGAGACTAAGGTTTCCTGCACCAAGGACCGAGGCGCCGCCGGCCAGTCCATATACCATATCAAGTGGATCAAATGGAAAGAGGAAAACACTCCTATCATCACCCAAAATGAGAACGGGCCGTGTCCATTACTGGCCATTATGAATGTCCTTTTGCTGACTTGGAAGGTGAGGACCCTGGGAGATAATTATAGATAATTATAGATTGATAAAGGAACTCCCAACATGATTTGATTAGCATGATCTGAACTCGTGGAGTAACACAACAGGCGCATGATTCACATTGTAACATGTTAAACATGTGCAGATTGTTTATTGGTACAGTGTGAGCAATGGTGTGTTGGTTCTGCAGGTAAAGATGCCACCTATGATGGAGATCATCACTGCTGAACAACTAATGGAGTATCTTGGTAGGATTTCATAATCTTCATCCTCACACAAACCTAAAACATCTCTTAACGCCAATTACTATTCACCACAGATTGTATCAGTCCATACACACCTTGTGTGCTTTTCTTTATTCTGTTTTTGTTTTGGAAATCTATGTTATCACTTAAGAATATGTTTATATGTTTAATATGTTATAAGACTGGCGCACACATCATTACAATGTTATTAGGTTGCAGGTATTCTCACCTTTTTATTTACTATCAGAGGCCTAGGTATGTTCTGGAGTCAGCATCCCCTTTGGACCGAACCCTTGCTGCTGTCAGTGGAATAGGAACCATCTTATTTTCTCTGCATAGAAGCCCCTAGCCTCCTCATAACTAGAATGTTTATTCAGTGTCTGATTACTGATATGGGTTCTTATGGCAGTTTTTTGTTTGGCTCAAGCCTTACACTGAGGCTTTTGCGAGTCTAACAGGATAATGTGGACTCTTTTAAGAGTACATTTTCCTTGTAGCTATTTGATTTGTGATTGAAGAATATTCTAAATACATTCTAACCGAATTTGAATTGCTCCCATCAGAGGTTTCTAATGCAAACACTAATGTATATCATATCCATAATCTAGCCCATATCAACTAAACTTCAGATTTGGTGTTTGTGTATATTTGTTTTCTTTGTATGACAAAAAGTCTGTCCAAATGCTATTTTTTTATATTTTATATATAATATAAATGTAATAAATAATCTGTAAATTGTAAATACATTTGCTAAACACAAATAGTCGGGTTGGAGTGACTTAATATGTATAGTTATGTAGAGTAGAAGGTGCACTATGATTCCTTCTGTGGTACTGAGCATGCTGGGGCAAGCCTCGAAGCATCACCACAAATGTTCCTGCAGAGAACTCTCCGCTGACTGACAGCCTTCTGATAAACGAATCGAGCCTCCTAAACTGTTGCAGCCCTTTCTGGTAAAACAGCCTGGCCAGCACTGAATGCTTTCTATACATAAGCTCCATTTGACATAAGAAAACTTAACATGTTTTCGTTTTTTTTGCTTCCTCTGAAGTAGAATAATGAAAGTTATGTCACCATTTTGTCTTTTATTTATGCAACCTTCCCCTTCTGCAGGAGATTACATCCTTGACTCCAAGCCTAAAGAGATCTCTGAGGCTCAGCGGCTAAACTATGAGCAGGTGAACATTTGATGTGTTGACATTTTAAACTGGATCAACAATTCTCATACATTTCTCTCCGTCTTTTACTCACACAAATACAAATAAACTCATATCAGTTTTGTCCTATCGGACAATTAGCATGCTGAACCTGCAAAGTCCTCTGCACACCTGAACCTATTAGCAATCTTTATTATATATTTTTGAAAACCAGGTCACTAGTTTTGTTCAGCTATAAAATATTGTAGTTTGCCAATAAAAGTTGGACCTACAAATCGATTTGTATTGAACCAAAACATATATTTATCATTATACACAAGTTTTTTACAGTGGTAGTCCACAACATATAGTTCCATACACTGCTCTTTATACCTATATGAAAAGTACTAGCAAACTCACTCCACAGTTGCATTGAGGTTGCACTACAAATGATTGTTGGATTAACTGTTTTACCATTGTTATGAAAGCCAAGTAAAGCGGCCTTTGGTTCTATAGGTTACATAAGATGTCTCTTGTGAGACCTAGCGAGGGTGAAGTCAGGGGCATCGGATCATGTCATTTCCCATGGCCACCCACTGGTGTTTAGCCACCCATGGCTCTCGCCATCTCAATCTGAATCTGTGGCTCATGTATAGAGCAAGGCAGTCTGAGTTTGAAGCTCTAGTGTCCATAGCTTCCACCCTGCTGGTCTGTTGCAGCATTATTGGAGATGCACTCTTCGTCTCCTCTTCACACTTTTGTGACCGTTGAAATGTGTATGTTGAATATTTTGATAGACACTGTAAGCAAGAAAGAATGCACTTTTTTCCATCTGTAAATTGCTTTTGAACTATAGTACTGTTGTTTTAGTGAACCTGTGAGGTGTTTCCTGCTTGTTTGGGAGTTAATGTTGTTGTGAATGCCTGAGTAGGAACACAGAGCACCCAGCTATTTGGTGTGTGTGTGTCGGGGGGGAATGTGGTCTGCATAGCTTTGGTGTTTGAAGGAGGCTAGTTAGGGTGGAGGCTGTATTCAATTTAGGAGAAGAAAGGATTGGTTGGAAAGATGGAATGGTTGTGCTGGTAGAGTTGCAAGTAGGTATCAGAGAGATTTGTCTAGAATATGGAATTTAAATCTGCCTAGTTCCAACACTTTTAAAAGATGTTCTCGATTCAAGGTCTGGTGTCAGTTGCTTGAGTGATACTCAGTTCGGCACAGAAAAGTATGCAGATAGAATCCATGTGAGCAGAGTGAGCAACAGAAAACAAACCTCCTGTGGCCAAAAGTTTTGATTCTGCTTGTGAAGTCCATGCAAGTAAAATCTTTGATGTCTATGGATTCTGCTTTTGAATGTGTCTCTGATCCTGCATATGAAGTCCTCTTTTTTGAAAAAGAACGTTCGGATACGTATATTTTTATTTATATAAAGAAAACAAAGGAGAGCAACGTTACTTCCGTTCGTTATCCAGTTAGTGATTGTTTTAGGTGAAAGCAACCGCGCCCAGTCTCTGAAAACAACCCTATATTGAATATGCATGTCATCGAATCCTTGCGTCATTTTTTATTTTAATTTGTATTTGCCAAATACAAATACAAACTGGCAAAGATTTGCCAGTTTCAACTCATGGTACTTGATGTTGTAGCAAGCTGTTTGAATCCATAAAAAATAGACCTAGTTCTATATTCATCTAAAACACTATCTGTCACAAGAGGCTATGAGGAGGATTAAAATAGCAATTGCTTGGATATTCTTTGGTTATTAAATATTGATAAGAAGAGCAGCTGCTGAACTCGGGTTGTATTTTTCTGTTATTGCTCTCAGAAGTGTGGAATGTTCTCAGATATTTAACAAGTTAATGTTTTGCCAGAAATGAAATGTTTGTCTTTACTTAAACTCACCTCACTCAGACATACTGGTCTGAGTGAGGTGTGTAAATCAGTGTGTATGTACTAAGTGATGTACTTGAGATACAGGCCTCAGCTGTAGGTTGAGACCTTAAAGCTTTAAATAGTTAATCGGGGGGGGGGTGTGTGCACGCCAGCGTGTAGGTCGTTGCTAGTTGATATGGATAATGTCCTTGAATGCTGAAGTAAAGCACAATTTAG
This sequence comes from Molva molva, assembly GCA_900323295.1. NCBI lineage: Eukaryota > Metazoa > Chordata > Actinopteri > Gadiformes > Lotidae > Molva > Molva molva. The sequence continues at coordinate 12,511 of OOFG01048391.1, forward strand.
CAGGCATAAACCATCAGGAAATATATAATAAATAAATAATTCAGCATATTCACTGACACACACGCACAAAACACACACACGCACACACACACAATTATTCAAATTAAGTAAGGCAGACAAATTTCGTAGAGAGAGTAACTACTCATTCTGTTTCTGTCATGTAAACATCCTTCCTCTTATTATCTGTGGTAAAGACAACTGAATGGTGGTTTTCTGTTCCCAGAACATGAGCGATGCGATGGCCGTCCTGCATAAGCTTCAAACTGGGCTGGACGTCAATGTCAGGTTCACGGGTGTGCGAGTCTTCGAATATACCCCAGAATGCATTGTGTTTGACCTCCTTGACATCCCTCTGTACCACGGATGGCTGGTTGACCCCCAGGTGAGAATATCTCTCCGGTGCTCATCTCAAGCCCTAAAACCTTTTGACCTTATGAGTGGTGGTTGTTGGTGCAGGGGATGAATATACCACATACCTATTCAAATACTTATACAGCTGTGAATGAAAGCAGCCATTCTTTTTGCACTAAGAGACACTAGAAAAAGCGAAATAATTGTAAACAAGAAAGATATTATTAAATATTTTATTTCAAAATAAAAGATTTGTGCGATGCCCTATTTCTGTAAATAAACATCAAGAGATTGTTTCAATTTGACCACAGCATCACTCAACTGACAAATTACAGGTTCTATGATATAAGCACAACATGTTCTAAAGTAAATCTTTAAACCGGTTTATTACTATTTTACCTGCAAGTTTTAATTGGTGAACTCATTTGCACATGGATATATACCCACCAAACATCAATAAAAAACATTTTTAAAAAGACCATTGGCCACAAGTCATATCTACAAAACTTGTGTGACCGTTCCAAATGCTTGCCAGCACTTCTTAAACGCCACTGTTGAATGATTCCAAAATACTTTATTTTCCTCCCTTTAAGATGCATGACATCGTCAAGGCTGTGGGTAACTGCAGCTACAACCAACTAGTGGAGAAGATCATATCCTGCAAGCAGTCGGAGAACAGTGAACTGGCTGGGGAAGGTGAGTGGCCAGCTAGCGATGGGCATGAGTACTCTCAAGTTCTCAAATTGGACGTCAGTGTTCATTGACTGACAGCGTCATTGGAGTTATCACATTTTTCTGAAATAATTGAACATTGCTAACTGAAGGCTGGTTCTGTGACTAAGTTAAATGAATGAATGTCAAATTGCACTTTTTTGATGTCTTTGACGTCGTAAATGTAAAGACATTGGATATCCTGACGTTAGAATTAGTTTTACTCAAGTGAAGTACCTGAGTACTCGAAATAAATGTAATGCGAGTAGTCAAATGTGGACATTTCTTCAAATGCCTATCCTTACATTCAAAACAATTGTTTTCTCTACAGATCTCTTTTAATGTTTTTTATGTTTAATAAGGACATGTATCCTTGGTGGTAATATTTTGAAACGTAATACGTACATTCTTCCTTATTCTGGTCCCTTTTATCCATCCCCCACAGGCATCGTGGCCGAACAGTTTCTGAGCAGCACCGCTACACAACTCACTTACCACGGCTTGTGTGAACTCACAGCCGGTGTGCAGGAGGGAGAGCTCTGTGTGTTCTTCAGGAATAACCACTTCAGCACCATGATTAAATACAAGGTACAACAGTATGCATGTACTACCATAACCCCTCATACCAATTCAATCGCTTACTTACTTACAGTGGTAGAAATTCAATGCAAACGGATTAGGTTAGGAATTTGCGTGTTTTCCAGGTGCATAAGGCCTATGAGCACATAATACAACCAGAACCTCTGTCTGACAGAACTTGCATATGCTCACTTTCCCTTTATTTGTTTAACTGGGGCAGACCTTACCTGTTATCTACAGCAGGGGGAAGTGGTGCCTGTGTAAATGTGTTTGAATAATGATGTGCTAGCAAATATAAGCCCTGGAGTTGTTTTGTAGTCTTAATGGCTGGTCTCTTTTCCTCTCCATTTCACTCTCTTACATGCGCACACACACACACATGCGCACACTGCAACTCAAATAGAATATCGCTGGCAAATGAATACCCCTAAGCGCCTGGAAATAGGCTTTTGAAGGAGATGGACGAACCCCACTG
>OOFG01048401.1:0-10372 GCA_900323295.1 Molva molva
ATGTTGAACCTCCTCAGCCTGCGGAGGAAAAAGAGCCGCTGTCTTGCCGTCTTTGTGATGGCGTTGGTGTGGTGAGTCCAGGTCAGGTCCTCGCTGATGTGGACCCCGAGGAACTTGAAGCTGCTGACCCTTTCTACTGTCGTCCCGTTGATGGTGATGGGGGCGTGTCCTACTCCCTGTCGCTTCCTGTAGTCCACAATCAGCTCCTTGGTTTTGCTGATGTTGAGATGGAGGTTGTTGTCCTGGCACCAAGATGTCAGGGTTCTGACCTCCTCTCTGTACACCCTCTCGTCTTCGTCGGTGATCAGGCCGATGACGGTTGTGTCGTCAGCAAACTTGATGATGGTGTTGGAGCTGTGTGTGGCCACGCAGTCATGGGTGAACAGGGAGTAGAGGAGAGGGCTGAGCACGCAGCCCTGGGGTGCGCCGGTGTTGAGAGTCAGGGTGGATGATGTGGTGTTTCCTTTCCTATTAAGTACTCATAGCGGTACTCGGTAACGGCGAGTACCCAAATGTAAATACTTGTACTTGGTCTGAGAAAAAGTGGAATCGGTGCATCCCTAGTTACAAAGTAACTTAAGTGCAAAATGTCCTCTTCTGATTATGGTTATGTATATGGTAAGCTATTAGGAATATTGATTTATGGGTCTTGTAAGGTTATATAGGTAGAATGTAATAATAATGAATGAAAAATGACTCATTCTCTGGAGGCTTTTTTCCTCCTTGTGGAATTTCTGCGGAACATTTATTGCTAAGTTCAACGCAGTGGTCCTCTGCTGAAACAGTCTACACTGAATTTGACATTTCACAATAGTCTTCAGGCGCAGGAGAAGCTGAACGCTTACGATAAGACCATAAATGCGCTGTAACAGCAAGACAATTTATCGGCTCTACTTATTGGCTATCATTTGTTCATTACACGAATAATAAATAATATTTTCCCATTATCGGTTGATAATATATTGGCCTCTGACATATCCTGCATCCCTAATAGAGCTTAGAACGAGCCCCATTGGCTGCCTTTATGGGCCCAGTTTAAACCCACATTTTTCTTAGTAAGTTGGCTGTTTATATTAATAAATATTTAAAGTAAACTAATACCAAGTTGTTTCAAAGACATAAATCTTTGCAGAATTACATGCGGGATCTTACTTAATAGCGTACTTCCTCTCGGGAAGGGCTTCCAAAGCATGTGGTGCCATAGGCAGCGAAAAAACACGACATTTTAAATCGTAACCTTTGATTGACTGGTGATAAAATGATAATTGACAAAATGTATTGACAATCAGACTTTTCAGGTTACAGAGAATTTTTAAAGACTAAATCTGTTCAGAATTACGGACAGAATCATAAGGCAACAAGGAAGTGAAATTGCGTGTTTGTTACCTTTTCATTATGTATCGTCACAGTGACTGATACATAAGGTTTAGGGTGACAGTGTTATAATACATATAACATTCTGACTATCACACCAAATAGCTTACTCCCCAGCCCAAATATAATCAATTATAATAATACATTATACCTCTGACCACGGAACCAGTCCGACTGGTTCCCGGTGAATGGAGGGTAAATCACGACCCGTCCCGGCCTTGGGTTTGGGCAAAGAATCAAACCTCTAATCCCTAATGTGGAGCAAAACTATTCCTAACCCGCCACTATCCTTGTTGTGTTTGCAGAAACACATGCCCTACTTCAGGAGGAGAATGGTCTGGGAGCTCCTCAACCGCAAACTCTTGTGAGAGTCAACGATCGCTGGGCTCAAGATGTCTTAACGTTTTTGAAGACGGCTACACCCTTCAATACAAGGCTCTATTCAGTTTCTCTCCGACATACTCTTGGACTTAAGCTTATCCAGACCAGGACCTTGCTCTGCCATACAGCCATGTCTACAGCCTGGGCTCTGGGCCGGACCGGACACGTTTGGAGGTGAAAGCACTGCCTCCCATGACTGAACGAGGATGCCATTTGGGATGCTCCATCATTGACATTGCAGGTCAAGTGATGCATATATTTTTGTATTACCCAGCAAGAACTGTTGAAACGGGGCTTCTCTATTTTGATAAGTCACACTCTGACTCTAACCATGCTGAAGTGTAGTGTTCAGGAGCACAATATGATGCAGACACCCATGGAATTCATCTTGTTTTTAGTATACAATTCAAAGCACACCATACTGGACCAACTTCAGATATGCTTTAACGGACCATCATTTGAATTAGTTTTCTTGCCTACCAGATTAGTTCAAATGTCGAATTGTAAATGTTCAAAAACCTTATTCTTACATTTATTGGATTAGGGTTTCTGTGGTCTGAAGAGGCAACATTATAAAAGTAAAACAAAAAAGAGCATAAAAACTTTATGGGGAAGTTCTGTGTCAAAATGTTTTCAATGTGCCACTTTCATAGAGTTTGAAATGCGAAGTGTTAATATGGATCGCACTATGGGTTTCGGACATCTCATGCAAAGTCTGTCAAGTCTTAATTACAGCTGGGAACACACGCAGGATGAGCTCCAGTCTCTTGTGTGCTTGTGAGAGGGGCTCTAGTCTCCAACGGCAGCTTTTGGGTATTCAGGATATTTTCACCTTTGAACATAGGCCTCAGCAATCGGCCTCATGGACAGTGTATTTAATATACATTTTTATACCTTTTTTACGTTTTGTTAACTTCCTTTTAGAAATAAATCTCTTGTGTATTGTGTGCTTTCAATGTATGTTACTGTGTTCTACCTCGTTATTACAACTTAAATGTATGCATTGGATGTGTTGTCTATACACACTACATATAAACTCATATTGACAATCTTCACTTGTATAATGAAGAAAACGTATCCTTGTGGGGACACTTAAGTGAAACATAAGTTGAAAATGAAAACCATATTGGCAAAACATATTTTTATTGAATTGGCCAAGTTCAAAACCAAACCAAATTGGGTTAAACAGCTGTGGGATTTGTTGCTCTTTTATTAAGGGAACTAATGACCTGCTGTTGTGGCACGGAACGACAGGTTTATGGTTGAGGCAATGACATAACTTGATGAGATAAATACAAATAACTTCACACAACTGGAACAAAATAGGACGTAGCAATAGATATATTGTTAAACATGATATCCAGAATGACTGTCTTCATTTATTGAACTGCATGACCTTTGCATGAGCTAATTAAACAAGAATCCGAAATTAGCAGCAATATAGTTAGCCAGACTACACCTTCCATTACACCATTCTATGAAGTGTGCAACTGTTTTACCTCCCCCCTCCCAATATTTAAAATAATGTGGAATGAAATAGGAACACAAAAAATGTTCTAGAAAACAACTTTGTTTTGAAGCTCTTTGCTCGCAGAAATTTGCTACAACAAATGAGAAAACCAACCAATGGATTCTGAGAAGCAGTCTGCCCCGTCGACGATGTCTGAAGGCATTCCTGGGAATACGTATCAGTCCTTATGAAACTACACTATTTGTCAAAAAAACATAGCTTACAAACAGGTGAAAAGAAACAACATATTTTACACCTCTCCACATCATTTAAAAATGAAACAGCAAAAAAATAAGCTATGTCAGACTGCATGAAATATCTTTATGAAATCTTTGGTGAGACAGAAAACTGCATTCCTTTTGTGAACTCATTAAAACACAATTCCCTTTTAATGGAACCAATCAATAAATTGATTATTCAGGATGAATGGAAATTGGAAGATGTTGAATGTGATTTAGCGATGTGATCCATTGGAATGATGTGGAGAGTTTCGTATTTACTTGTATTATTGCATTATTAAGGATAATAAATTAATTGCATAGACCATCAGACCGTGGGCAGGTTCTCATAGGACGGATGGTTAAAATATGGACACAGTACCAGCTGTGAGCAGCAATAATAACTACTGTGGTTAGTTATTGCCTTCTAACCTGTATTTTAACTGAATCTATATTCTGCATAATGAGGTATGTTAAGGTTTTGACCATATATTTCTTTAAGGTGTTCCCAACTGCCATGGGAATTTTCTCTAAAACAATGCATGGATGTTCATCCATGATTGGGCGTTATGCAAATAAAAGCGTGTCAACATTAGCAATACAGACGGAATTCAAAACATTTCATCAACTAATTAAAGCCTTTTGACATAGATACTAAAAGGCAGAGCAAGAGAAGATTTCAAACATACAAACTCACTATTTCACAAGGGAAATGCATTGGTGAAAAAGGGCTCTCCTAACTTTCACTTATTGAAGCAAACAACACACTACAAACAAATAAAATGAAGCCTTAAATGAAATTTAAATTCAATTAAAAAACGTTTAAATAAAAACCAAAATCTTTAAAAAAAATTAAAACATGAGAAAAAAGAATGCACATGTAAAATCAAAGATACAGTAACAGCCAGTATCAAGGAACTTTTAAACGGGTCATGAACCAACAACAAAAAGTGTTTTTGGAAAAATAATGTTTCAGGATCATAATAAAACCTGTTAGTTGGTTTCGTTCAGATGAAATAACACTATTGTACTTTGACAACATTATTTTGTTTTTAATCAAATAAGGTTTTGTCAAGACCAATGACCAAGAAAATAACATAGCAACAAACCTCATGCCATGTACATAGAATTAACTAAACTGGTTTGAATGTTGTCATCGTAGTTGATAATAGTATTATTGCATTGATAAAAGAAACACTGATCTGAAAAAGCAGCCTGTGTAAAAGTGTTGTGTTTAGGCAGTTCTGTGTGAGATGGGATCCAGAAACATTGGATCAAGTGTAGTCCAATGCTGAATATTCACTGGAAGGTCCTTGGAACGCAATGTTCTTTCAAATTAGTCTTCTCTTCGTCATGTTAACTTTTTTTTAGACGATAATCTCTCAATAGTAACTTCGTTGTAAATCTTTGATTGTCTGAAGCTTTGTCAAGATTTTTAAAACTATAAATTACTTGAGACTCAAGTGCCAAAAGAAGTGAGATCACGTACACAGGGATGAGGTTTCATGCTTGAGACATTTGCTGCCACTTTAAATCCAGCTAATCCATGCTGTCACTGCGTGTGTGCAGAGGAACACAGGGACCTAGGCTTCTCCTTGTATGTGTTTCTTTAAGCCTTCTCTTATCAAATACTTGCAAAAGCAAATGAACCAAGACATGTAATAAAAAGAAACGCAACAAAATCAACATATATGTACAAAAAGGCAGGTTCAAAGATTGAAAATATCCAGAAACAGAAACAGTCTATCTTAAAAAAAAGTGAAACAGGACATGGACTGTAAAATGACACACGGTGCTGTGACTAAACCAGGCTGGTCCTGGTTTCCCCAGAGTAGCACTCAAAAACATTGACATGACGAGCACAAACCATGTAATATAGTGTGTGTGTGTGTGTGTGTGTGTGTGTGTAGTTGACAGGTTTCTGTTTTCACGGTTATCAAAATAGACACTCCATTGCGTTCTTCTTGCGTTTCCCATTGCTCACGTCTCGTCTTGCGTATTTGGAGTGAAATAGTTTGTCATAAAGTGAAAGATTTTGTCATAAAGTCGGAGTTTGTAGAAAAAATCCTGTGTGTAAAAGTCTGTGTTCCTCCCGAATCGTTTGGTGCGTTTAGGTCTGGAGTCAATTGCACCGCTCTTGGTTATCAACAAGCAGTGCCCCGAGAAAACAACTCAGCTCCTCCCGAAGAAAAGACCTGCCAGATATAGATTAAGAGCAGACTATTAGCCTCAATAACTGAATTAACAATCCAATTTAAATACAATTGAACATACTTAATAGGAAAAAGAAAACGTGTTTTAAAGTAAACACATACTGTCTATTGAGATACAAGGAAGGAGCGAGCTACACACACACGCATGCATTCACACACGCACAGACACACATGCACAGACACACGCCTACCTCTGTCACCTCTTCACTTGTTATGCTGGTAAGAGTAGGTTGTGTGCTCTGTGGGTGTCTCTATGGCAACAGGTTGTTGAACGGCACTTTCCTGAACCAAAAACCCGCCACAATTAATGCCATAAAGAATCATTTTCAAATTAAAATGTTTCCATTTTAACCTAGAACTTTTCCTACCTCAACTGAGACGTTGGCAGGAGGCACTTGAGTGTACTGGGGAATGTAAGTCCCATGCATAGAACTATTAGCAGGCATATACTGGAGGAAGACAATGAAACATGTGTGAGACATAACTCATGCTGGTTTACCATGTTTCTTAACAATACATTTCAATCCATCCATCCTCATATGTATAGTAGACTTTCTTTACATTACATTTCAATCCATCCATCCTCATATGTATAGCAGACTTTCTTTACATTACATTTCAATCCATCCATCCTCATATGTATAGCAGACTTTCTTTGCAATACATTTCAATCCATCCATCCTCATATGTATAGTACACTTTCTTTACAATACATTTCAATCCATCCATCCTCATTTGTATAGTACACTTTTATCCAAAACGACTTACGAAATTGAATTGAAATAAAAGCCATTAAGGAGCAGGTAGAAGTCAGGCATCTTGCTCAAGGAGGCTTACAGGTAGACTGCGGACATGAACCCAGCACTTTTCGGATGGGAGTTGAACACCCTTACCACTACACCATCCTTCCCTAAATTTCAAGCCCTAGTCTAGTTGTGAGATGTGAGATGAGCTAACGATGTGATGAAGTCTGTGACGAGGGCTGAGTGGTTGCTCACTGTTCCACTGCTTCCGATGGACATGTGGCTGAGCTGCTGCGCGAGCGGCCCCATCATAGATGTTGGCTGGATGGACATGGTGTGGTCCATCCCTGGTGTCAAAACCGCTCCCTACGGAGAGATCACATGGAGGTAAATATGACCACTGCAAGTCAGACAGACTCTCTCTCTCTCTCTCTTAAAATAACCATACACTATTGCTTTCATTCAATTATATAATAAGGTCATGGACAAGGACAGCTTATTGGTATTTTTTTTATAGTGGAGGTCCCCAGTGAGACGACTAGACAGTGTTTTTCTACAGCCCACAGGGATTAACTGTCTAATAGCAGATATATTGTGATCTCAATCTCTATAAGTAGACCAGGAAGAGGTGAAGACTCCATCCTAGTGATGAGGAGGAGGTAGGAGATACATACATTGGGAGGCATGAGGTATGACTGGTGATGAATCCAGGAGGGATTGTGGACCTGAAACCGAGAGAAAGACAACAATTAAAACAATTATGTTTTCCCCCTTGTGTTGTTTTCCATCGCACAACATACAACCTCCTTTCTTTCTTTTTATAATTGTTATAATCCTTCTCTAAGTGCCTTCCTTTTGAATTGAACAGATTTAAAACCACATTAATAAATGCAAAGTTGAGTTTGATAACCAAATCCCACACTGTATGACAACAATGGGTGAGAGATCTTCCACCCGGGCGCAGTACCTGGTAGGTGGACACTGGAGAGTGCATGTACGGAGAGAGGGAAGGCTGGGGGATCATGCGGTTCGGGGCGATGCTGTAATGAGAAGAGTAGAACCTGCAGTAGGAAAACACAAGGAGTTAGTGACTAAGCACAACCGTCTCACCGGGTCTTCTGGTTTGTTTTCAATCTGTTAGATAAGGAGATCTTTCTACCCGTTCTGTAAGGCTGCTGCTGGGTCGAACGTAAGCGTCATTCCACCCTGCAGAACGGAAAACATACACAGCTATTCCAATGATGCTTGCACAAAAGAGAGGCAGAAATGTTATATTGAGGAACTACTAAACATCAACCTATGTTGGGTCTGAAACACTGTCAGATCGCCGGCGTGTAACACATCCATCGTTTCAAGGAAGGCAATAAGAGAGCGGAGCTCACCGTCTCCCCGTCCCTGGTCCAGGGCCGACCGCTGTGCAGATATTTCCCTTGGCTCTGGCGCTTCTTCTGGCCGCCATCAGCAAATTTACACAATAAGGGTTCTGCAGGTACTGAGTGGGAGGAATTATAATCGACAGGTTATTATTAGACAGGAACAATAGAGTGTAGTGGAGATTTAATATTATTCAAGATTATGCCAGTGAAGTGTTTTTTATATTTGATGGCATGTCTAAGAATTCACTGTCAGTTGCTATTGATACATGTGCTAAATTACTAAATAGTGAAAACAGAAGTTATCTGAGGAGTGATTTTGGACTTGATCACTGAACCTGGAAAAGAGATCCTCACCTGGAACCCCAGGTGGAGTCTTGATATATTTTCCATTAAAATGTTGAATAATGGCCTCGCATTTCTCTGTTGACTCCATCCTGCAAAGGAAGCATGACTCATTAAGTTCAAGGGAATAATACAACGTTTCATAATGTCTTATGAAAAGCATCACGTGTTATTGATCTTGTCCATTTCATGAAGAATACAGCCAAGTTTAATTTATGGTGACAACCATGGATTTAGAGAATAGAACATAATTTCATATGCCAAACGGATAAACAATGTCAACAATTGCATACTTTGTAACATAGCATCCATTTTGATTACTGTGGTTGGTGTAATACTTATAGGACAGAAAAGGAGCAGTAAGTGTAAGCATGTCAGTTTGGATAATAAATAAGCTCCTAAATGTTGAAATCTGTTGTTGGCTAGAAAAGCATGGCGACTTTGATGTTAAAAGAAAAAAGGAAGTGGCCACCAGGGGGCTCAGTTCCTATTCTATTCAGAGGGAATCTCAAGCAGTCCCTTAATCAGCTACTGTCATCAAGCCTATTAAACTGTATTTGATCTATTATACACAACACAGAATTATTGCTCAGTGGGCCTACCCTTCAAGGTTATTTGGATCCGTCTGGATGTTGTTTTTTCCTTTTTAATGTCTTTGTATTAGAAGGGTGCAATATAAATAACCCTTTCCTTCCTTTTTTATATGAGTAAGCCTTTCCCTTTAAATTAATCATTTTGCTGACCACCAAACACTTGGCTGAGAACCCCTGACCGCCCTGAGGTCGTACCTGGCAAAGCCCACTCCTCGGCTGGTGCCGCTGGCGTCTCGCAGGATGCGTGTGGATATGGCCTGGCTGAAGGGCTTCAGCATGCTCTCCAGCTCCTGCTCCTCCATGGACACGGGCAGGTTAGAGATGTACAGGTTGGTGGGGTCCTGCTCCTGTTGCTGAAACCACAGAAGAAGAGGTAGGATTTAGCACCAGAAGTAGCACAATGCTACGGACACAAAAGAATGGGCTATTGGAATTATCATGAACTTTAAGCTTCTAGTTGCATGAAATAAACATTAGTATTATACATAATTAGTAAAATCCAAGTTTGCAAGATTTAAGATGAATCCAAATTTGAAATAAGATAAACTATATTAATCCCAGATGGGGAATTTGGGAATGTAATACTTGTATAATAATTATATACATTGACTCAATTAATGATCCATGTGTCACCAATTGATATGCTACAGCAAATAATTATATGCACTTGTATAGTGTACTCATGTCCACTATGTTATGCATTAATCATTTGATTTCAGACTAACGTCAACAATGTAAACAGGAAGAAATATGAGAGATGTCCATTAGGTTGGATTTTCAGATGGTTAGAACAAATGATTGCAAAAAAGACACGACAGGTTGAGAGTGAAGGTGGACTTCATTTATGTTTTTCGAAGAAGTTAAGACAGGACTTGAAAGAAGCTGGGGAGAGAGCAAAGCCAGCAGAGATGGTGTAGATAACGTTCTGGCCAGACTTGATTCAAAATCCTCTGTCTTCATTACAGCCCTGTCCCACTGCAATCTTTACCTCCCTCCCCTCTCTCTCTGTCCATCTTTATTCCACTACTTTCCTTCTCTTTCTTTCATCTTTGCACTCTATGCGTCGTACACAGATTGTAGCATAAGACTGGCCTATTGTTAGTGGCTGGCTACTTACCAGAGGTAAAGGAGGCATGCCCCAGGTAATGTGATACCATAGCATAATTACATTTCAAACGGCTGGCCATCCATGGAAGAGCCAGATGATTATGTGCTCTCGTTCTGGACAAAGACCTTTGGGAATGATTTCGAAAATGACGAGAACTATCTGCTATCTTATTCACGCGGGTCCCTTATTATCGGCCCTTTTCCCAGGGCATAGTGATAATATATCACTTGAATGCATGTAGATGCATCTATGTGGTAATTTTGACCTTGGATTCACACGGAGGCTGGCTCTATCAGCTTGCATAAATCAGACATCATTATGCAAGGATTACAGATCTGAACAACGTGGATTTAAAACAACAACCACCTCAAGGACACTGCGTGCCACAGTGGCCACATGCTATTGATTGATTTCAAGCATTTTTGTTTGTCTCTCTCTCTCTCTCTCTCTATCTGTGTGTGTATCTCTCTCTCTCTCTCTCTCTCTCTCTCTCTCTCTCTCTCTCTCTCTCTCA
>OOFG01048417.1:0-18176 GCA_900323295.1 Molva molva
GGAGTAAGGTTACAAAGACCTCAACACTGCAATCACCCTGAATGAGCAAGTATGCACCTGTAGTTTGGGTAGTTTGTAGCCAAGAAACAAAAACGACAGGACTGGGGAAACAAATAAATATGCTTCTCGTCAGCTTCAAAGTTGACAGTACAGTGGAAAGACTGGACTCAATATCCCGTTGCATATGTTAAATTTAATCCTGCCATAATTGTATGGGCAGAAATTTTAGCGAATAGCCAATGATAAGTATAAACGAAGAAATATCCAATGAAGTACTAGCAACCCCAATTCCCGAAGAAAATGTATATTTATCTTTCATTTGCAGTAGTTTGTGATTAGTTTTAACTGACCAAACCAAACGTAACTGTTGTTATGTATCAAGAAGACTCCAAGCTCCAAGCATACCGATATTCACACCGTTAACACCAATTCACAGATCGTCAAAACACGCATGGAAGGACGTGAATGTACTGATCTCTACAGACAAAATTAGGAAGAAAACACCTTGATCCTTCCTAGTTAGCGCTCTACTATCCAATAGAGGATGGCTGGGCCTCACCTTTTCCCTCGGGCGGCGATACTTTTGCGGCTGCTGAAACAGGCAGTGGTTCTTCACGAAGCCATTTTTACTCGATTTCTTGTCCTTTGAGCTCCGTTGGCAGGCGTCTCCATTCAGCAGCTTATTGCTGGAACTTTCTGTCATGTTCAGGCGGTAGCAGAAGGCGCCCGGCAATTGGAAAACTGAGGTATCTTCACTCGTGTGTGGTCGTGAAGTCATGTATGTGACGAGGGGGGGAAGAGACGACAAGACGCCCACTCTGCACTATGCAACACGAGATTGCCGGAAATCACGCCCCTACCGCTGTACATTGGCCAATGACGCTGCTGCAGACGTCACTCACTCTTCTATATGGGGGGATGGTCCTAAAAGCCCCGAGTCCACCTTATGGAAATGACCTTTAATAACCTCATCATGGGTAATGGGTAGAGTCAAGCATCGATACGTAAACCTTGCCGTTTTTTTTGGTTTGTTTTTCCCCAATGAGATCTCTCACCTGATTGGTATTTGGCCAATGTACGTGTTCTGTCCTCTGCCATAATAAATGGTAACTGCTTACATTGTACATTGTTTAAGTAGCAGGTTACCTTGGCTTCACCTTTAGGTTTATTATGTAGGAAACATAAAAAAGACAAAAGACAATGTTAGACACATTCCTTGTTACACTCCTTGTAACAAGGAATATTTTATGGAAAAAACGACCACAGCTTCGGTTCCTAGTCTTGATTCCTGATTTCGTTAACTTATATTTTATATTTTAACAGTATTGTTTATTTGTTAATTTGGTTAGTTAGTTAGTTAGTTAGTGTCTTTGTTTATGTTAGAAACCGCACCGCGGTTGTGTATCTTGACGTCATTATTGTCTTATCAAGAGATAATGACATATCTTTCTTTTACATGTAGCAAAATAGGCCTACATACGAAACGGTATGACCTACATTCGATTTGAATTGTTACTTACGCACTGTACTGTATCATATCTAAATGTACAATGTAACCATGTAAAACAAACATTGAGTTGTCAAATTATCATGTATTCAAATGTGCTGACATTTGGGCAACATTACAGTGAGGATTTGAGGATTATTTGCCTGGGATGCACTTTTATTGTCAACCTGCTAGGCGTCACTGTTGAGCCACGTATTTTAAAAACACTTTCTATCAGACCATAGTATCAGACGTAAAATCATGTTACGTTAATGTTCTTAAGTTGTAATTTAATTTGTCAAGATATTTGTCTCATGTGTATTTTGATGTGCATATTTTTCTGTATAATTTAATTGACCAATTTGGTAGTTTCCTTATGTCAACGTTATAGGCCTAACATTGGTTATAAAGATGATGGAAGAAGGAAGTTCTTGCTAAAGTACAATCAGGCAGCGAAGCTTGCAACTGTCGTGAGAGTGGAAAAGGAGAGTACCTAATCTGATCAAAACAGAGGTTAAGAAGAACAGACAGTGCCTCTCATTCAGGGTTGTGTCTATCTCTTTTGGGGCTCTATGCAAAATGTTGTTTGGGGGCCCCTAATTTGTGAAACTATGGTGGGGGGATTACAAACCCTCTTAGGGCATGCATTTTACCTTTAAATGCATCAATCAAATGGATTTCGCCGGTTTGCCAAGAACCAGGTTAATTGTTGACAATTTCTACGTCAAGATGGGACATTCAACTCATCCCCTCTTGCGGTCATTGTATGTTCTGAAATTGGGCAGTTAGCAAGCCATTGACATCCATTATTTTTAAGAATTCCTTCACTCAGAATTCTAGCTGCACGCCTCTCAGTCTCTAAGTCTGTGAGCATGCATAGTGGCGTGTAAAAACACAATCGAAACATGTGGATTTGTTGGTTTGTGGGCACTATTGGAGAAAACTACCTAGCCAGGGTAGCTTGTATGCACTTACTTGTATTGAAAAAAAAGAATCAGCTATGGGAGCTGCTAAACACTTAATTGGTATAGAATGGGTGTCAATGGCTCGCCAACTGCCAAATTCCGGAACACGCCTACACCGCGAGAGGGGTTGAGTTGAACAAAAATCATGGCCGATTTACATCTCAACATAGATTTTTATCATAAAAAAATTAAAATCTTCCATACGCGCATAAATTAGACAAAATGTTTATTTTAAATGTTGATAATAATACAAAAAAAGGCTGAAATAGAAGCTTTGGGGCCCCCTTGTGTCTTTGGGGGCCCTATGCAACAGCACAGTCCGCATATAGCAAGAAACGGCCCTGCTCTCATTGATACTGCCACAAGGTAGAAGCTGATTGGCATTATTGGTTAAGATGGAGACAGTAATACCAAAACAAACTTTAATTCAGATTCATATTCATATTACTGAATGCTTTCAGTAAAATTGTCCCTTAAGGTAAATTGTTTGTCACAATTGCTCTCTTCACTCTCTTTTCTCAAGATAGAAATGAAAGATAGAAAGTCTAGAAATGGAGAGTAGAAAAATTAATGTAAGTAAAGAAAAACACAAAAGTACATTACAGTACAAAAAATAAAAGAATATTGAAAAATACTCAATTAATTTCACACAAAGTAGGCCTACATAAAATCCAACATCAAATTATACATTAAGTGGCTCTAAAAATTCAGTAGATTAAAATATGAAAATTGCACATTGAATATATAAAGTAGGTGAATAGCCTACCATAGGCTTAACTTCCAAAGTAATGAATTGTAATGAGTAGATGAAATAAAGTGATAGCGATTCAATATATGTCGATTTATCATTTATATTCAAACCACAGTGAAAGTGTCTTTTGTGCCTTGGTTTAGTTTTCATTTAATCACAAACACATTCAAACATTTTTATTAGAGTCGTAGCCTACTTTCCACACTAAACAACAATGTAAATGGGCTAGGCCTAGTGGTTTATTGTTTTGTAATGTTGCTCAACAAAAATATATAAACACCGAAATCCAATCAGTGCGGATGCACATTCACCATATCAATGCAAAACACAAATACAATAATTATAATTCACACCCCTGCCAAGTTTATGTGCCGTAGTGTCTGCCATTTACAGCAATTTTCATTCAAATTAAGTCATGATTTCCTATTCACACAAGATGGATTCCCGCTCTCGGTTTCAATTCCCCTGCTTCGATGTTATCTAATGCAATCATCAGTAGAATCAATCTCTCCCTCCTATCTGCTAGACAGCCTATTAGGAGCCGGCGCTGCCAACGAGGAAATCTTGGCCAGCAAGTCATTTTTCATACTTCACTAGCCTCCTCCAACCTCCGAATGTTTTAGATAACAAATGGCGAAGCAAATGGCTCACAAGTAACTGTATGAATGAGTATGAATGGCCATGTCGGTGCCTTTTAGAATTCCAGTACTGAATTGAAGTGAGGTGGTTGCAAATGATGCATCTCTCAATTGGCCACTCCGAGAGATGAATAACATTGGAAGAAAACACCCTGGACACTCAGGCAGACAAATTATTGCTGCACCAATCACAGTAGGCCATTTTGACATTAAATATCAAGGAAAAAGTAGAGAAGGGGAATGAAATGAAGATGAATACAGGCTTTTGTAGTTTATATGAACATCTCTTAGGGAATTTGGACCGACACTGTTATATTCTTGCTATTTACTATTTATTCATATCGCAGACGCTATATCCAAAGTGACTAACAGCAGATTTAGATGTCATTAAGGAGCCCTGCAGGAAGGGGTTTAGCATCTTGCTCAAGGAGGCTCACAGGTGGACTGTGAACATTGGGGAATCAAACTTTCGGCCCCATGTGCCTTCCTTATGTCATGTCATAATTATACTAATTATTATTATTATATTAATAATTAACCAGATAACGACTTCATAAATCACAATCAGACATATGGGCCACCACGGCCAATAGAAAAGACCAAACAGCCATCTCAGAGACCTGTCATAATTCAGACTTTCTCGCTCTCTCTCTCTGGCCACAGCTTTTCCAGCGCGTATGAAGACGTTGGGCTTTGTTTGGGCGTCAATCCATCCAAGAGGCGGCAGAAAATCTCCCCGCAGCCGTCTTCAGTGTCAGGGGGCAGTCGCCTGCCAGGGTTGGCCGGGCGGCAGCCCCCCGCGGCCAGCCCACTGCGACGAGGCGTCGGGGGGGGGCGATGTGTTCGGCTCGGCGTCCTGACTGACACAACCATTAGAGATGGTTTCGCCTGTCTAAACCCCCACTCCCCCTCTGTAATGGATTATCCTCGGAGGGAGACACTGAGGTGTGTGTGTGTGTGTGGGGAGGGGGGTCTGGGGGGAGTCCTGATCCCCTCCTCTGGTTGTCAGATGAGGGCCATGGCTCCGCACCGCCACGCCGCAGACAGACAGAATGATTGGCCGGGGTGACGCCGCTGTTGCCTCGTCTCCTTCCCCACCCGTGCGCAGCAGCAGCAGTGGGCTGAGGTAAATGATGGGTGAATTATGGGTCGTAGTGAAATCATGATGAGGGTGATGAGGAACTAATGAGATGAATGGGGGACTGAAAGGAGAGAGGGGATAGTGGTGGTGATGATGATGATGAAGATGGGGATGATGATGGAAGTTTCTGTTATGACACTGTTACTGATGTCACGTCACTTTGCCTGCCCCCGAGTCACAGGCTATGTAGGTATATTCAAATGACATGTGAAAGGAAAAAACAAATACGCACATAAAAAATAAGAGGCGAAGAGTGAAAATCCGAAGGTGTTCATGAAGCTGCAGGCAACCATCAATTGAGTAGGCGGATGTGTTCGTAAAGTTGATGTGGAGGTGCTTATAAATAAACATCCAGTAAACTTAGCATGTGAGAAATGGAGAGACTGAAACGAGAAACAAGATAAAATATGGCTCAAGCTGCAAACAGCTGCACTGGCGCCTTAGTGGTTTTCTCAGGATCTACTTGATTTGCCTGTTGTGCTGTGGTTGTTCTGTTTTCACTACTAAGCTGCGTCTGCCAAATGATCAGGTAAGGAGAGGAGTAAGTGTGGGAGTAGCTCCTTCTTACCTTACGAAGTTTGATTATTGATAGTAAATCACAAAATAAGATTGTTCTTTCACCCAAGATGGGAAATTCTAGAATTGAATTGATTGCAACAAAGTAAATAATCTATTCACTTGTTGTGCCCAGTTTCCTAGGGGTTTTATTATATAACTCCAAGACAAGCTATACTAAAATATGGTACAACATGGAGTTTTGTGTTTTCAGGGAAGAATCTAGAATAGGAACAAATAACCAAAACGGCAGTTGAACCATGAAATATCAATCAATCTCATGTTGTACACCTGCAAGCTAGGATTCTCACATAAAAAGAAAATGTCCTCGTCAATACTAGGCCTAGGTGTTAAGTAGGCCTAGGTGATTTCTTTATGGAGACCGAAACATAAAACCCATCCTACGCCCACGGCAGCAGCCCTCAATGCTGCAGCCGAGGTGAAACAAATCTGAAAGCAAGTGCGATGATAACATCTGTTGAAAGCTGAGACATTTCTGACTAGACAAACTGTGTGTCTTCGGCGTCATCCATCACCACCCCAATTGTATTGCCGCGCCGTGATTAAGAGCACGGAGGAAAAATACAACTTTATCACAGAACAGACCACACTGTCCTCCGTGAAGTGGATAGAGTGTACAGATCGCCACAACTCAATAAGGTTGATTATTTCTCTGTTTGTTTCCCGCCGGAGAACACTTAATAAGCCGTGTATCTTGGCCGGCGCTGTCAGCGGACGTGAACATCCCATTATGGTGCGACACGGCGCGTTGTTTTCGTCAAAACAGCACACAAACGCCGTAAAACCAATTTCCTCTTTACCTTCATGAATAAGGAAACCATTCGTCTTCCTCTGTGGGCAGCACATGGAGGTAAATGATTAGCTGCACATCAGCACTTCAGCGGAGCTGCCAGGCCCAGGTAGCCTACGAGTCGAAGAGGAGGAGCAGGAGGACAGGGCACTATCTGTGTGCTGTTGTCATGCGATATGACCCCCGGTCGGTTCCCAGGGCTCCAATTGTTCATGTAATCTAGATCCCACCGGTCACACCACGCCACTGCTGAGAATAAACTGTTTGAACCGGGATAAATGCAGGCCTAAGTATGACGTCAGATATACTTTAAGAATACCAAAAAAATGTCATAATGCAACGGCATGTTCCTGCATTTGCAAGCCCTTTCAGGAATGTCTTAGCTGTTCCAGCAGGCCATGTAGGACAAGATAAGTAAAATATAATGTTGACTTTCTTTTAAAGCCAAACTCACTGACATTTTAAAAAAGTGTGTGTGGGATGGTGGGGGAAACAGGATTTCTAAAAGTGACATGTCCTCCCCCCCGTCCCTAGTGGATCCTACGCCCATGCCCCATATAGGTTACCCTTGATACATTCAGGCAATACAATTCAACAAGGCGGTAAAGTAAAGACCAAAAAAACCCAGGTAGGCCTTCACCACAGCATGGAGAGAAAGTTTGTATTCCTCCCAATATGTTACAATGGGACGGCGTCGCGAGTAGCGTGATGCGTGTCAACGCTCTCCACAAGCTGTGGGTCAACATGTAATCACAACCGAGTCGGGTTTCTAATCGAAGCACGGTGTAATGGGTTTTAACCCGCATGGTGCCTCCGAATACCCCGGGTGAGGACAGCCTCATGCTGGCGTTTTCACCACGGATACGATCCTTCCAAGATGAAGATGGGTATAGAGGAAGAGACGAGACAGCCAGATACAGGCTTTAAACTGCGAGAAGAAATTAAACGTGGAAGTAAACGATTTTGCGGGGGCCTGGGACAGATGAGGCCCCATCTGTATCTCGGCAGGACAGAATTATCTATCCATCTATTATAAATGGAAGGATGGTTAGTTCATGCAGAGAAAATAAAATCACAGTCAAGACCAAGAATAATCCTTAAATGACTTCCTAAACGACAGAGAACGCCACTAATAATGTGTTTTGTCTTTATAATTACTTAAGAGGATAAGGGACCATAATATTTAGAGTAAGAAAATATTAAGGATAATGGTAGTATAGGCATTTTAATTAGTCATTATTCATTCAGATTAACGTGGAGGCTTTCAGGGAGTAAAACAATCTACAAAGGAATACATTTAGTTAATCGCCATGTGTTGTGCGTAAATTAGCCTTTGTGACCTACGGAAAAGCACTCTTGGTTTGTGGGGTACATAGCGGGAATTGTAGAAATGAGGACATTTACATTCCAAATGGAGCCACTGGTCCATATAAGTCTTATCCAATATTTGTTCTTCTTGTCTTTACATTCCTTTCGGCTATTGTCCTGATGGTTCAGACAATATTGCAGCCAAGGGGGTAGAACTGAAATGATTATTTTCAGCTAATGATTAACATAACAAATACTAGAATTACTAGTTAACAAGTGTGGAGTTCAACAGACTTATGGCTGTTGGCTATGAGTTAGAACTTTTTTTTGCCTGATTTGCTCATTTGTTTGAGGTTGTAATGACTTGCTTATTCCGTCGCAGGAATGAATGCATTGTAATTAATGGAATTGGTTTCATTTTAGTTGCAGCATAAATCTCATTTTCCGCTTCTGTTCAAGCTTTTGGAATTGATTGCTTCTTTGAGAATAATCTTTCGATCTTTAAACCTCTGTGTATGTGGAACACATTACTATGTGTGCTGTAATGCGGCAGGGAAGCGTTGGAACAATTACACAGCTAATGGACAACATAACAGCAAGAGCCTTCACCACAGTGGGAGATGAAACTCAACCAGTTAAACACCGTGCCGTAGCACAGAAACAAGAATGAATAAATAGTTCATTGTTCAACTACATTTTATTTATAACAAGTGTTTATTGAGACAGAAAACACAAGAGAAAGACCTTCTTTCCCATGGTAGGAAATGTATTTTACTGTACAAGAAATATAGAGATGGGTTTTTCTTTAAATCCAAGCGCTAACAGAGGTTGTATCCGTTGAACATTATATAGATCGTGGGAAGGAACGATATGCTGGATTTACAGGAATGCTATACACATCTATCGTATGTATAAGTATGGCTGCTAAATGTCTTCACAAATACACTCATGGCTTAAATAAAAACAGTAATCGCAAATATTTCCATATTTGCAAAGGGATGGTGAAATGCTAAAAACAAATAAGTAAATATTAACAGTCCCCGTTTCCGGTAGGGGCTGGTTTGGTTATTAAAAATAAAAAGACATAACTGAATTGTAAATAGTTGGAGACCAATGGCCCAAATATAACCAGGCCTTTGAATTGACATTGGTTGCAGCTCACAAAGAGAACAGTGAAACAGTGAGATGCAGAAACAGCTCTGGCACACACAACGCCACTGGCACACACAACGCCACTGCTGTAAACTCACTTGAATCGCCTAGCAACCAAACCCAACTTATGGTAAAAGAAACAGTCAAAAACAAAAACAGAAAAACAATACATGTTCTCTCAAAATGAATGACATTTTGGGTTTCTGTTGGCCTCTTTTGTATTGTTTGGGGTTCCTTCAAAAACGGAAGAACCCCAAAAACAAAACAAAAAAACAACCAGCAGACCGTTCCTGATAGAACTCGCATGGTCTCCAAAGGGTCTGGAAGAACTGTTCCGCCCTACCCAAGACCTCCAGGGCCGCTGCGTAGCCTCAGCCGCCGCTAGAAGAGGCATACCGGTCCTGGCGCTCACTCCTTGCGGCGCTTCTTGTCGTGGTAGTCGTCCTTGGAGCGCCCGCTGGTGGAGGGCCTCTTGGACCCGCCGTGCTGCTTGGCCTCCTCCAAGAACTTGTCCAGACCGAAGGGATCCTCCTCAAACTGAACCGGGCCCTCCCGCCGCTGGGCGTGGTCCGCGCCGGTGAACTCCTTGTCGGGGACAAACCTGGAGGAGAGGGGTGGTTGGGTAAGAACGGAGTTAGAATCATATCACATACATCAGGGACAGGATGGTGGCTAGGGTGTGTCCAACTCTAAGCCAACTGATGGATCCCAAAAAGTCCCCCAAAGTGTAACTGTAGCCATGAGCAAGATGCCGCCACCTCCCTCAAGTCAATTTGAATAAAAATAAACGTCTGATGAATGAATAACAATGACATTCCTTAACACTGGCGTCATTGATATAACGGTTAACTTCCAATTTCTAAATGAATACAAGTGTCTTTTGTTTCTCTGCATGACCCTAGCAATGCCAATGATAGCAAACTAACTGGCCATTCCTGAAGGGCACAGACTTGGCGCTGGTGGCCAGCCAACATATGGGCCGGGCTACGCTCTGTTAGCTGAGGGTAGCCGTGTGAAACCAAGGACACCAGGGCCCGCTGGGAGATCATGAAATGACGTCAACACCTCCCAAAAAGAAAGCATGGTTTGATAATAATAATAAGCCTCAATTGAGCACCCCTATTTGGGCTACTGGATTAGTTTGGAAGGAAGGTATATTTGCTGTGCTTTCTTTGTGTGGCTCTTTCTCCATTACTGTCCTGTACTTCCTTACCCTGATTCTCCATCTGGGATTTCAAAATTCATGCATCTTATTTCAATAAGAAATCTGTTGGAAAATGACTTAAAAAGTCCATGTGTTGGATGAGGGCGGATCAAATAATCGGTGTTAAAGTGCTTATGGTTTTTAATTCATGATCCTAGAATCATTTGAGTCACACACACACACACACACACCTGTTGTTTTTGGTGAGGTTCTCAAAGTCGTCCGCGTAGGCGTCCTTGTCAATGTTCTTGCTGGGTCGGTAGATGTTCTGGGCCATGTCTCGGCCGCTGCGGAAGGGCTGGTCATACACGTTGTACGTTTCATCCTCACCGCCCGCAAAGCCGCTGTCCATACCCTGAGGGGGGGAGAGAGTGGTACATGGTAGGAAATATTAGAAAACAAGATAGATTCGAGCGGGTCGCCACACCTTAACAGGATTAGGTATTAACAGGAAAAGAGAATCTGTCGATTCAATCACAATTGGATCAAAGACTACAAATGTGACTTCCTATACAAAATAATCTAGTCACATAAAATAAAAATCCTGTACAAACATCGTCTTAGCAAACACTTTGTCAACACACTGTGAAGCATTTATCACGTGATAAATTTGCATGCCTCGATAACCAAGTAAACCTACCCATTGCATCTCCATTTGCATGTTGTGTTAGCCCAAAACTGTCAACATTCAAGGCTTGCCAAGTGTAGCCACTTTGACCTGAATGTCGGTGCTATGGCAACAATGCAAATGATCTGCACGAGGGCCCATGTTGTGTTCACCATTATGAAGCTAAGGCTATACTGAAGCAATCACTGGAGATGAAGGTTGAACACCATGTCCGTTCATAGTTGTAGTAGCGCGACCCAAGAGACACATAATACGCAAATTTCAACACCGCACAATTTTAGAGGGGCTGTATTTTCCGCTCGGGGCGTAAGAAAAAAGGGCAATTTCGGACGCAAGTAACATTTAGCTTCTCACAACGACGTGATCTATGGGCTGCAGATGCTAAAACAGCACCCCATGTCAAATTCTCCCATGTTCAACTGCTACACGTTCAGTGGTCGGAAAGTAGGAACAAGTCTTCAGGTGGCCTGCAGGGGGAGCTCTACTAACCCGGTTGCGGTTGAACAGTCTCTGGTCGTACTGGGCCTCGCTGGAGGTGCGGGGGTTGGGCACGCCCAGTGCGATGAGCTCACTGACATCTCGGTCCTGGTCCCTCTGCAGCTTGGACCTGGAAAACAAAACACAGACGCATTTAAAAACCACACCAAATGTGCAGGACAAATCTCAACGAGACCAAGGAGACGGTAACTTTGACACTAATGCACCCTTTATTGTAACCACACAAAAAAAAAGATGTGTTAGATTAGATGGGATTGTTCCCGGTGGGGCGGTTGAGGGCGGCAAAAACATAACTGCCGGCAGATGTCAGCCGTTTCAATTCCATTTACAAGACTACAAACCCTCCGAAACCGTGGGCGCAGTCTGCCCCGCAGCGGTATCAAAAAGTGATAACGATCTTGTGTAATTGTGTTGGGAAGAGCTCCGCCGTTCCGGAGTTAGGCAGAAGAGGCAGGGAATGAGGTTAACTCCACTCGGAAGACAGCAGGAATTGTCATTTGGATGACATTCATTCTCCATCGCCACCCCCGCCACCCCCTCAGACCCCAATGTGGACACAACGTGTATGGCAAATAGGGGTGCAAATGTACTAGATGTACTAGAGTAAACGAGTACTCATCAAGCAAATCATAAAGGGTTACAAAAATATGGTCACCGCGAATCGTTTTTGTAGGCATTTTTCCGACATTTTACAATACATTTTATATTATGTACATATTGTTGTGGCAAACTTTTGGAGTAGGATATATCATTAAATAGTCAAAATCCTAAGCCGTTGCGCAGTCATGCATTATTTTTGATAGGCTGTATAAATTAGCAGCTTATGCAGTTTGAGCTTTGTTTTTTTGTTAAAAGATGTTGGCTAATGAACAGATATTCACGCTGTGAATAAGGGCTCATTCAGCCAAATCAGGCGTTGCGGACAAAAACGGAAGTTGAACCACTGATTTGGTCTGAATGAGCCCCAAGGGATGTGACGCAGTAAACTAAAGATGCGATCACCGGTATGAGCCCAATCTCTCTAGCGGTGTATTCCTGCCGAGGAGACTGTCGGGCAGCAGCACTCCTCTCTATAGAGCCATTGTTTGGTCAATATTTATACAATCAGAATTACAAAAGTACCCTGGCCTAAACAATAAACAAACTCAAACGCAACTCAACTAGATACGTCACGTTTCGAAATGTCCCCGATACCGGGTTCTCCCCAAACAATGTTTAACTGTTTGGACTGTATAAAATACAGATAGACTTTTCATGTGTAAATTAGTTGCACCAATAACAAGTTGATAAGAATAACGAAAACACCAAAATAGCACCTAAAATTAGCACTCTTAGACTGTGTATTTGATTTTTTGCATTTCTTGCATCCCTGACAGCAGCCGCATGAATTGCGCAAAAAATACATGCTGCCCACTAAATGGCATCCTGCAGTGATGTTCCGGCTCTCGGATCACAACAGGTGACCGGTTTATGCTTAATGGCTGCAGCGGGGCCCCGCTGAGAAGGCTCGCCTACTTCCTGCCGCCCTGTGAATTATTTGAGAGACAGGGTACCTCTTATCGGGGGCGGCCCTGGAGATGTTTCTGTCGTGCTGCCGCTCCTTCCGTCTGTCATGGCGGATCTCGTCGCGCTCCCTGGCCTCTGTGTCCTCACCCCCTGCGGAGGGGGAGGAAGAGGAGGACAGAGTTAAGATGGAGGCAGAGAGAGCGAGCGAGAGCGAGAGGAAACGGCAGGGTCAGGAGGGTGAGAGAACAAAAGCGTGAGGCAAGATTCGCAAAAAAATAAAGACCACAGGGGAGCGGCCGAGGAAGCGCGCTATTGGGGTTAAAAGGTCAAACAGAGCCGAAGAGTTGAACATGAGCTTCAACACAAGCAGAGGAGACAGAAATAGCAGGTTATAACTAAAGGGAGAGAAAACTATTTTATGGTTGTTGCCAACAAAAAAGAAAAAAAATACAGCAGATGGCTGTTGGGTTTTTTGCATATGAACATTAAATTCAGTGGAGACATCATTAAACCACAGCAGGATTCAAATTCATTCGAGTGTTTTTCAAACCGTCCAATAGGCATTTTGCTCTCGTTTATGTGTCGATGCACCAGAATGACCTTTTCTACGTGATCCGTATTCTTACGGCTTGTGTGAAAAATAATGTTGTTTTCATTAATCCCAACGGTTAACCACACACGCACGACCTTGAGACCGACCTTTGTCTCCATGACCTTTGATCCCAGCCCTGCGGTCTCGGGCCATCTGGGCCAGCTCCCTGAGCTTCTCTTCCTTCTTCTCCTTCTCTTTCTGGGCCATCTTCTTCTCCACCTGGGCACGCATCTCCACCGCCTCTCTGGCCTATGGAAAACAAGCACCACCACGGTCAAGACAGCTCCAGTAAACATTCATTTTGGCCAATGAACAGTTGAGGAAATGTTTTTATCATCTTCACACACACAAAATGCAATGTTTCCAATGGCAGTTGAGGAAAAGCAGTTTAGGGTTGAACTTAATCTACTTAAAGTCTGACTCCATATGCACACACACACTTTTTATATCCGGGCGTTTTTCATTCATTTTACCTTCTTATGCATTTATCTTTTAAATACGACTTCTGTCCATGTAAAACACCAAATGGCATTTGTGTTTAAAGGGTGCTAATAAAATAAGAGTCAAACACTCCTACGTATTGCTAAAGACGACACACTGAAGACAAACGGTCCCACATGCAAGCATGTTTCAGAGCACGAGAACCACCAGAGCGAATACTAAATCCAATCCAATGACCTTTCTGTCTGCGATGTAGAGCGCTTCGGCGAGCTTGGCAAAGTTCTCGTTGATGTGAACGGTCTGAAGGCCTCGGCCGTCGGCAGCCAGTCGCTTATCCAGGGGGATGGTGTACCCCTGAGAAAAACACAAACAAACCACAGATTTTACATTCAAATATATTCGATTGGTTTGAAAGCCATGCGGCCATTTTGAGGGAGCTGTTGTAACAGTACCTTGGCGTTCTTCCAGTTGGAGATGCAGGGAGGAATCTTCCACTCCTGTTGCTCCTTGACTGTCATCTAAAGAAGGGGGAGGAGTTTGTCAACAAACATGTTATGCCATCAAATTTTGGACCAATGGCATTGATTTCGATCACCTGGTAAGGCGATTCATAACAAGTGGTATAGAAAAGCAAAAACGCCTTGATCAATTCCCTTATCGTCTAAAATGTATCCTAAAATTTGTAGCCAACTCACAGTACTTTTAAATAAAAATAAATAGTTAGAATAAATAGAATCGTACCTTCCTGCTTGGGGAATGCAGAACAGGGGCCGGGGGAGAGGGGGGGCCCCTGGGAATCTTCTTATTGATCCTGGAAGACACAAAAAAACAAACATACCACATAAATCTCAATCTGTTAACAGCCACAAATTAAGCTCCGTTTCTTCATAGAGTAAAGCAGGCAGACTTTGATATTAAGTTCTTGGAGTGTGGCAGAGGAGTTGTGTACATACTTGAATCTGGGGGGCTCCATTGGGTCCTTCTGCATCTCCACCATGCGGATGACCCTCTGCTTTGCCCCCGAGTTAAAGGCCACTCCTTGCTGAGATGGTGTGTATCTGTAAGTAGAAGAAATTCCCAAAAAGTTGTAACCAGATATAACCTTTTCATACCAAATACACATTACACAAAAGACCATTAGCAGCCCCAGAAAATGCATAATGCCACATATTAAGAGCTAGGGTAGGCTTTTTTTGCATATTTGCTGAAATTCTCTTTACATCCAACAGTAATCCATAAATCAAATGACAGAAATAATTCTAAAATATGGTACCTGTGGCTGTCACAGGCCTGTAATAAGCGGCAATCATTTAATGCGGCCCGAATAAAATGTTTGGCCGGCGTACCTAGGTCTGGTCTACCAATCTACCCGGCTAAATGCGCGCACTAAGTCTGTGCACTCATTGCGAATGGCCGGAGTCTTCCAGAAGGCTAGGCAGACCTATTGCTAAAGCTAGCGAGCTAGTCAAGTGATTTGGTTTGAGTGGCTTTGGAGGGAGGCCTGAAGGGAGGGGTCGATTTTAACCTACTGGCTAGTTTCTCCAAAAAGCCTATCCGAGCTTTAAAAGCAAAAATATACATTTATATTTATGACAAGTGAAAATCCACTTGTTGAATGTAGTGATTTCAAATGCATGGTCACACATGATGTGTGTCACGTTCTTGGAAAGCCTTAGCAAACCACAGTGCCCTGGCTGTATCCAAATGCCTGGCTGAATGGGTGTTATGTATTGGTATGTACCTGATGTACTGCGCAGGAGCCTGTTTGTCAGCGGCCCTCACAGGCATTGCTGCGGCGATCTTCTGAGACACCTGCTTGTCCAGGGCAGCGCGCGTCTTGTCTGTCAGCTGGAGACGGAGAATATACACACAATACGTTTAGGGAATCACACGTCTTCGTAATTTGTCTCAAATGATTACTATAACCGTTGAACAAACGGTTTATTTATTTTATTTTATTTATTTAAGTAGTACCTCTCGACAGGGTGTTAGACAAACACCCCAACCACTTCAATATGAATATTGACGTTAATGCATTTTTATCAGATTACAGAGGTTTTTTCAAACGCAATTACACCATTTCAGATAATCCCATCAACATCAACCAGATGAGATCCAGTTGGCTGGGATCTTCATTCCATCAGGTTCATTCCAAAGACCCAAAGCCAGATCCACAAACAGCTCTAGGAGTTACCTCCTTGACAGCCTCCTCATCGGGCCGCTGGAGCTCTGGGGCGTCATCGTTCAGGACCTCCTTGGGAAGCAGGTCTGTGTATTTACTAAAGACCACCTACACAGGTAAAGGAGGGAAGGCAAGTTACTAATCCACCGATGCAGAGTAGAATAGAAAATCAGCCAAATACGAATGTATGCATGTTTTCCTTCACAGTATTCACTGTGTGTACTAAATCTGTACATCACATTTAACCCACACTCTTCATGCAATGGCTTACCTTATCCTTTCCCTGTCCTTGTCTGGCGATGGCATCATATTTGATCTTCCCTTCGGCGTCCACCTGCACAGCAAGGGCATTGGACGTTTTCTTCTTCCTGCCCATCTCCAGGGGAAACTGGGCCACGTGAATCTCGGGAAAAGCACCTCCATCTCCAAAGTCCTACGCAAACACAGATGGCAGCAGGAAAGATTGTACGTGGGTGTAAGAAGAAGTGGAAAAAATAATATTGACACAAAGCAGAATGATTTCCACAATAAAACAAGGATATACTTAGCACTGGTTTTAAAAAAGAACATTTTTTATTCATCTTAATTCTATACCTCACAATGGCACTGTATAGTTCATACTGCTGGGCAGTTTGTGTTATGTTTACCTCAAGTGCACGAGGCACCCAGCCCTTTCGGTGCTCGTATGGAGGGGGTTCATTGCGAGAGGATACCACGGCGGTAGAGTACGACTTCTGGGCCCGGAGTCTCTCTTCTGCTTCCAACTGGTCCTGCGACAGCTGGGTCGGCGCGGGTAAAAAGCTGTAGGAATCCAATACAACCCGGGGTTGAACTTCAGCTCCAGAAGACACATGTAGAATATCTTACTGGCTATGCGGCCTAGCTAACCCGTTGTATTTCCCTTTATAACCTAATACTATAAACAACACCCACACATGCACTGAAGATCGACGACGATTTAACTGATAGCAATCATTGTTTAGGTGAAATGCCAGTTTGATTGCCCAATACATTAAGTTGAAAAGCGTTACAGGGCAACTGCTATGCTAGCATGCTACGTTCGCCCTGTGTTTACTAGCATCGTTAGCCAGCGCTAAACACAGATGGTGGTTTTTCACTAGCTCACGCGACAACGGATACATTTCCGATACACTTATGGGTCGCATAAAAGACCCTAATACGTACTCAAAAACAACGTACACATTTAAACCCCTTCAAAACGCAAGTAGGGCCTTGTCAGACGGACTTACCTCGAAAGCGACATTTTCCTTTCTTCCCTAGCCAGCAACTGAGCATGCGCACCACAGGGCATAGAGTAGCATTGAGACAGCACAGCACTGCATAGAATAGAATAGAATAGAACAGGATCTAATATACCTGAAGAATTGAATAGAACCGAATCTAACCGATATTGAGTGAAAAATAAATATCAAGCAATAAAAACCCTGTTCTGTTTAAATAACGTGGGGTTTAGCTTATTCTATATTGTTTTAGGGTCCTGGTGGACCCTTTTGACAGATCGACAATAGTAGGGTAAAGTAACTTACTGTTCCTGTAATTTTAGTTTTACTAACATTATTTTACTTTGTATACCTAATGTATTTTTTTTACTAACTTTAGGTTGGTTTTATGCCTATCACAGCCCCAGCCTGCTCAATGTATTGTGCTTGTACATCGCGTCATACAGCAACGACCGCCTCCATTTTGGAAGCATAGGAGCATTGGAATGTTAATTATTATGTAATAGTAATGTATTTTTGGTCATCGTTTGGTAATTAAGCATGAAATTATTTATCATTATGGAGAGACTTTATTGTGCTTGAAATTGCCACAGCGTTTCTCATTAGAGAAGTGGCAAAACAAAGTTTTCATTAGCCTAGGTTAGGGTATATTTACGTTGACTTAGGATTTTTCAGAACTCTCTTTTTGCACACACACACATGCACGCACACACATGCAGTTGAGCCCAAACACACACACAAACATGCGCGCACTCATACACGCACAAACACGCACATGCACACACACACCCTACTCCCATGTATATGTTACTTTTGAGTGTGCAGGAATTGTTTGCATCCTATGTGTGTGATGTGAGAACAAAAACCCATTACAAAAAGAGAAGCGCAAAGTAACTTGAAATACATAAAAAGCGGCTGTAAAAAGTACTTAAAAAGCACTTTTGTTTAAAACAAAGAAATATTTATTGCATGGCCTGTAAACAAACACAAGAATACGGGGAGGCAGCGGTTTTAATGGATAAAAAGCACTATAATGTTTATATTCATATTTAATCACATTATATATATAAATAAATA
>OOFG01048421.1:2872-5372 GCA_900323295.1 Molva molva
GTAAGTGTGGAGTGTGTGTGTGAGAGAGAGACAAAAGACTGTGTGTTATCTATTCCTCTCTCAACCTAATGTATGGCCTCATATGAGCCATCCATCAATTAGGAGAGGATATGGCGATGACGCAAGCACGACGCTCATACACACACACACACACACACAACGCACACACACACACACACATACTCTGTCTAGAATAGACAAGCCCCTGAATATAGTTCAAATATTGAACATGGTGCAAATATATTCAGATATCGATCTACTTTTCATTTGCACTGCTGGGCAAAAAATGGCTCATATTGAATCCCTTCAGCAAATACACAAACATTCTGGCACAGTGGCTCACTCTCTCTCTCTCTCGTGTCCTGCAGGAATAAACACGAGGAGCATTAAATACACACACACACAGACTGTGAGCATCACACACAAAGACTGAATTCATTTTCTAATCACCTTTCAACTCAACACACAAAGTGCAGATTCCTTGTAGAGCTTAGATCCGGCCCAAAGAAAAACAAGGCAGACCCGACACGAGCCAGTAAACGTTCTGTCTGAGCCCAGGCCCGGCCCCATTGGCTGCATTTATGGGCCCAACCCCGGTTTAAAAAACCCAAATATTTGTAGTAAGTTGGCAGTTTATAAGCAAACTAATTCCGAGTTGTTTGAAAGACAAAAATCTGTTGTGAATTTCGTGCAGGATCCTACTGAACAGCATACCCATCCCCTCTCGCAAAGGACTCGCATCATCGCAAGTTTGGGGCCATAGGCAGCGGAAAAACCAGACACTTAAGTTTCAAATCGCACCCTTTGATTGACTTTGAATGACGGTTATCTGTTTAGAATGACGCGGAGGAGGGAGCCACGCGTCACTGCACACGTTACAATGTATTGTAACACCGTTGTACCCTTATTATGCATCAACCACTGTGATTGGTACATAAGGTTTAAGGTTACAGTGTTATGGTACAAATAACCTTCTGATTATCCCACCAAATAGCTAACTTCCCACCCAAATGCTAAAAAAAGAAAAAAAGACATTATATCTCCGGCCCGGCCCTCTCATTCATTGCGCTTTCAAAGTGGCCAAAATTAGCAGCAGTGTTCTCCCTGGGTCGATACGTTCCTCTTAATACAGAATTAAAAACAGAACCTCTGAAACTTGAAACGCCTCCACCACACAACACCTAATTACAAAGGCACCCTAAGTCCCCGGGGGAGCACTTAGCGCTTCGATTTCCTCAGGTAGCGTTTTTCGAAAAACATCACGAAGAAACAAACGCGGCACGCACATCCACATCGTCCCCTCCCCCGTCTTCCCCCTGGTGACCCTGCTGCCCGGTCAAGGACCGCCGGTGTTGTTGACGTCCTGCGGGTCCCATTGCCCCGCTGGCACCCACGGGAGACACCGTGAGGGCGGGGAGGCTCAGAGAACTACAAGGGTTGTTTTTGTTTTAACCTGCTTGCAAAGTAACCCCCCCCCGGCATGCAAGGAGGTGAACTGTTGATACAGTGGTATAGGACGGTGTATTGAATTTGGTTTTAGACCGGGCCTATATCTGCACCTAGTCTTGCGCCACACATATGTGTCTGGTTTTAGACCAGGCGTGTATACTGATTCTAGTTGTATACAATAATATGTAACTAGCTTTAGTATAGAAGTTTAGAACTTGACATGTATATCTAGTTTGAAACCAAATGTGAATGTATCCAGTTTTAAACCAAGGCTGTATATCTAATTTTAAACCAAGTGAATATATATAGTTTTAAAACAAACAAACCAAATATCGTTTAAAGCTAGGGTAAGCAGTTTATATTAGAAGCATTTTTTGTTATATTTGTTGAGATTCTCTTTACATCCAGCAATCAGTAAATCAATTGCTCCGACAAAACAAAAATTAAAACCTGTATCTGTGGCCGTCGCTGGCCTGTAATAAGCTTATCCAATCATTTCCTTCAGCCCGAATTAAATGATTGGTTGGCCTACCTGTCTGTCTACCTACATACCTGGCTACCTGCATGCACTCATTGCGCATGATCGGAGTCTTCCACAAGGCTAGGCAGAGCTATTGCTAACGCTAGCGAGCTAGTCATGTGTTTTGGGGGAGTTTCTTTGGAGGGAGGACAAAAGGGAGGGCCGGGATTTTTTCGGTTAGATACTTTCAAAATCTAGCCTACTCTGGCATGTTTCTTCAAATTGCCTATCCTCGCTTTAAACCAAACAATTTAGTTTTAAACCAAACATGTATTTAACTTTTTTGTTTTAAAGCAAATGTGAATATCTGGTTTTAAACCAAACGTATATATCTAGTTTTAAACCAAACGAATACCTAGTTTCAAACCAAACATGTACATTTATATATGAAAAAGCTGGATTTAGACCAAATGTTGAATAAGAATAGTATTGCATTGTAATACACTCAACACTACAATGCAAAACTCGTATCGCAAAAACATGCTGAACGTGTTGTGTACGAAACAATTCAACACTTCCCCATAACAACGT
>OOFG01048421.1:10372-17247 GCA_900323295.1 Molva molva
TCTACTGTCATTGCTAGAGCTACTTTAGCTACTGTTAGCGCTATAGCTACTATTGCCACTGTTATCGCTGGAACTTCTATAGCTACCATAGCTATAGCTAACATAGCTAGTGTTATCGCTACAGTTACTATAACTAGTGTAATAGCTATGGCCACTATAGATAGTGTTATCGCTATATAGATAAAATAGCTACTGTCTTATGCATGTAGCTATACAGCTACTATAGCTATGGCTACTACCTTGAGTTCACTTGCTGTGTATGAATACAACCACCCGGGAGATAAACACGACAGCTTATTAGATGAAAGTCAATGAATGGTCACTGGACTGCCATGGAGAGGCTAAAAATACAGACAGCATTTCCCCATAATCAGATTGATTAAAGTGTTCCCCGGCCGAAGCCCTCCGCCCCCCCCGAGCCATCTGGCAGACAGGTTTCTCACTGGGCTGCTGTCAACATAGCCCACCTTAGCTGCAGGAGTCAGCATGCTAACGGTGACAGCTATGCCATTCTAATGACAGAGTATGAATGCCAACGGTCATATCTAATGGGAGAAGCGGGGTGCTCAACGATGAGTTATTTAAATGGATGATTATTTTTCTTTACATTCATTTAATAATGATGTAATAAAGCTGCTTTGGGTACAGTGCAGACTTTGTTGGGCACATTAAAGTTAGGCACTTTGTTGTGTTTTGGAAAGTGAAATCAACAGCGCCCTACCAACAGAAACACACACTTTATTACTGACTACCGTTGTGTTGACACAACATGACCTCTCGCTAGCATTTCAATGATGATCTTAAAAACAGAACACTGGGTTAGCTTGAGTTAATTTGAATTATTGCAATTAGGTTATACACAGCTGAAAATGAACTTTTGTGGTGCTTTTCAATAGGAAACTGGAAATATACATATATGTTTGTGTATAATTGTAACCCATTTTTGAAATGACCAGGCGGTAGTACTTGGTCATTGTACAACCAAACATTCACTGGGGCCCATTTGAATTGAGTTGAATTGCAACCAACACCATTGAAGCCTGCTACCTGAGATAATGGTTTGAAATAGCTCCAGGAAGAGGACATGGCAACCATCAAGGATTTAAAATGACTATAGCTAAATGAATATATTTTCCTCGTCATGAGACAGGAAAGTGTAGTGGTTGGTCAGTGTGACTCCAAGCTGAAAAGTTCTATCATCAAGGTTCGATCCCCAGTGTCCTCAGCCTGCCTGTAGCTATCTTTGAGCAAAGAATCCTAACCCTTATCCGCAGCGTCCGGAATTAACTCTTAGAAAAGTGTATTTTGGTCAGACCTATCTAGGTCAAATCTATCTGCCATTAGCTGGTGGAAGGTCTCAATTGTAGACCCTGCCTACCTGCTTCTTATTAGTCATTGAGCATAGTTTAAAGTTAGCTTTCTTCACTACTAGCATTCACTTGTACACCAAAAAACGAAAATGTATACTTTTGAAGAAATAATTGACAGTCATTGTCGTAATATTGGCTTGATGATGCAACAAAACGTAAATACACTCACAGTATATCCAACGCTGGCCTCAACCAACTCCCCCGTCACGCTCCTCAATGCTCCAGTGGTCATATCCATGTACAGCCTCCTATACATTATCACGCCAACCGTCATACTTAATTAGCACCAACCAGCTACACTGGTGCTACACAATGCTATCATACTTACAACTCCCAGGTTGATAGCAATATACCAACATACACACAACTCATGGTATGCCACTCTGTTAGCACTTCCGTTGCTAATATTGCTCTCTCTCTCCGTTACGTAGGCAGAGGCTTACATGTTGGCAGTGCTAATGCTTTCGAAGAGCTAGCATTTAATTGACTTAGCACTGTAAATAGACGACGTGTAAGCAACTGTTAATGAGGCTTAAGCAGTTGGCGGACTTGAACCCTTTTACGTCACCTGTACACCTCAGAGATCAGTAGGTCCTGCTCTCGCTTGGCCAAAACAACACACATTGTGACCACTTTCCCCATTTTCTGTTTTCTGGCAGTTTTTCTCTCAACCAACCTCCGCCTGTTTACTGGTTTTCCTGTTGTCCTGATAACCGCTACGCCTCTGCCTGTTTTCTGGCTTTCTGTCTTTGCTATCTTGACGACCTCCCACCTCTTTCCATTATCAGGCTGTCCTGTTGTTTATCATGAGAACTTCTCCCTTTTCCCATTTTTGAGTCTTGTTGTGCTGACATTATCTGCCTGTTTTCTGGCTCTCTTGTTGTCTTGACAATCATCCCCCCCTTCGCCTGTTCTTTGGCCATCTTTTTGTCCTGACAACCTCTGCCTGTTTTCTGGCTGTATTGTTGTCTTGAAAACATCTCCATTCTCACAGTTTTCAGTTGTATCGTCCTGCCAATAAGGGAGCAGGTCAGGGAGGTACCGTGTGCAACTCAAGCGTTTAGTGTGTAGCTTTCGTTCCCTGCTCTTCCGTCATCGTTATCATCTCATAGTGTCTGACCAGTCGGTTTGAGTTGATCTTTCTGAAATATCTGCATGCACCATTCAACAAGAAGACACCTGACCCTCTACTCATTCAATGCAAACATTACAGATGTACTTCTGCATTCTGCATACAACCCAGTTTTTATCTTTTTAACTAGGTTTTCCACTGCGATACCCTCTTTTGCAGCTACTCCACTTTGGATTTGTATTGATTGTGTGCTTTCAGCCTAAGTTCTAAGTCGCATTGGAAAAAAGTGTCTCAATGTACTAAATTACTCAATGTACTTACTTGTTTATTAAGATACAATTGAAAAACGTGTACTTATATTTAGACTTTGGTGTGAACTCCCTCTTGGTCACACACTGGAGCCAGTTTTTTTTATGGCAGACAGTATTTATTTGTTATTTCCGTTTTAAAAATATATTTCTCCTAATCAACCATCACATCTATGTCAGATTTATTGGGTCAGCAAGCCTCTCTGCCGGCTTTCAAATGAGGGAATAAGCCCTGGAGCAAGCTATGGTGGTGAAAGAGATGTAGTGTTGGGTGGCTAGTGTGGTTTCCCCTCACTGTCCCATGACTGAAGACTGAGAACAGCAACAAGCCACAGGCTTGACGAGGTGCCACTATGTAGTGTATATGTGTGTGTGCCTGCGTGTGTATGTGTGTGCGTGCATGGGTGCGTGCGTGCGTGCGTGTGTGTGTATGTGAGTGTCTGCATGCATGCGTGTGGGAAGCAAGTACAGTACGTGAGATACCATCAAAAGTGAAGAGACGTTTTGAAACTGGACAGATAAGAAAGCTCAAACTAATCTGCAATGGTTTTTGTGGGGGCTTTATTTTGATCTCACAAAGTCAGAAGCATGAACGATCCCGCAAATATATCAACAAACTACAGTTGCCAGTTTTAAAAAAAAAAGAAAAAAAGAAAAAAAGAAGAAGCACCTAGTAAATAGGACTTCCTTCTTTGGTCTCAATGCGTTTCCCACCGTTTTTATCTATTTCTGTCCTGTTTTGACTGGGTCTCATCCTCAAGGTTCCTATGTGGTCAGCCCTGATGGTATTCCGTGGAACGTGGAGGAATGCGAGAAGTGAAGCAGCTCTCGGCCCTAAAGGCATTTCATCTGCCACTCGGGATTATGACCAGCGTATGACATGCACTGCATGACCGCCCCCTAACCCTAACCCTTACCCTTCTTCCAGATAAAACATGCAAGACAGGAACACATCCTTCGGTGAGTCCTTTGGCTTGCATTGCGACGTCGCCATACAGGCGAAAAGTTTTGGGTTCTTCAAAAAATAAATGGATTAGATGAAGGATTAGATGAAGGTGTGCTCTACCCACTGGGTTCACCTAACTGGCAGGTAGGCCGTGCCTCCGTTGTGTCTACGCGACACACACAGACATACCCTAAGAACGAGGGCGGAAAAGGCAGGTGGATTTCCATAAACATCCTTCTACCTGACCTTATTTATAATCAATCATTAATATTGTGTTCTCAGTCTGTCGTGTTGTTTATGTCCAAGGTTAATGGTAGATGTTAAACGACGGTCAAATTTATGTGTGCAGTATATACAGAATCTGAGTAATGCAATTGAATTGACGTTGCTTTGTTTTTGCCACCTCCATTGTTGGGCCTGATGTTTCTCTGTAATGAAAAGCAACGTTGATGTACATCTCAACGCAATCACTGCAGTGGAGGATGAGAGGTAGGGATGGTCTTCCCAGATTACACTTAGATAAACCACCCGGACCTACCTCTAAAAGCATATAACACAGGTTATGAAGGGAGGAAATACACACAGTGTGTTTTGTTTACAACCAGATCAGGGTTTAATCAGCACCGAGGGAGGCTGGTCCTGTCAGCCCAGTGTAATGAATTGCTAGCATAAAGTAGGTAGGTTTCGCTGACAAGGATCGATTAGCACCTACAAATCACACGCTGGCTTCAGCCTGGAGTGACAAGCTGTGGGGTTATTATTCCTTATGGCCAGTCAAGAGCGAGGTTGGCCCACAGCATGTTATTTCCAACGCACATGCACGTTCACACACACACATACGCGGATGCACGCAAACACTACTCAAATTCTCACACACATACACACACAAACACTTACACACACAAACACATGCATGCACACATACACACATGCACAAACACACACACACACACACACTCAAATGCATATATGCACGCAAACACATGCTCACATTCTCACAGACTCACACACATTCTCTCACACACCCACACACGTATGCACAATCACACATTCATGGAAACACACACACACAAACATCTACACAAGCACACACACCTACACAAGCGCACACACACACGCCTATCTGCACGCAAACACATGCTCATATTCGCAACACACATGCAAACACACATACCTACACAAGTACACACACACATAGAGTTTTATGGCAACATCTATATACTTCACTTGAACCAGTGACAAAATGTTTCTGCTTAAATCTATTTAACGGAAATTCCTGTGTCCTTTACCGTATCAACAAACATCCCCCTGCCCTTAAAACAGAAACTGAGAAATAATCTGACCTCCTACACCACAAACACCATGGAGGAAAAGCAGTGGAGGGATATAATCCTAAACAGTATGTTCACAGGCTTATGTAAACATTAACACACCCGCGCCAGTGGGTTGAGTCACTGAGCCGCCCTGAACTGCTTTTATATCGGGCTCCTTCTCCTCATATTGTCATGGTCATGTGATCCTTATGCTCCTCTGAAAAAATGAGGGAACGTTAACTGGGCCGATGAGATGATGAGCCAACATGTCGAGGCTAAATGATGCTGAAAGTCAACCGACATGTTGATGGAAGAAAAAGCGATGGCATGTCGGTGCTATAAAAAGCTGACTGAAAGTTGACTGGCATGTCAGTGCTATAAAAAGCGAACTGAAAGATGGCTGACATGTCAGTGCTATAAAAATTGAACTGAAAGTAAACAGACATGTTGAGTTCCCTTAGTATCGAAATATCGAAAGGTGCTATTATGATAAGTGGTCTGAATACATAGTGTGTTGAGTGTGTTGATATGACAGGGGGGTGGATATTAATCATTGTAACTGCTGTGCTTGGGTAAGTGGTGATTATTCTGGATTGCTGGCTCATCCATGAAGAAGGGCATCGTGGCAATTAGACGTTAATGGCGGCCACTGACAAGATGTCTTAATGGAGACAGAGGTAAATTGCTTAAAGTGTGAGAAAGAGCAAGAGTACACAATTCAACTGCCCAGCGTTTTCCTTTTTTTTATCATCCTCGTGTGTTTGGCCCCATTCCATACCGAGTGCTCTAAAAATAAAGTAATCTATATGGTACAACATGGTGGATACCGCTGCCATATCACTATGGCCAGTTCAAATGTAATTGTAGCCCGCGCTAACATCATTATCTACAGAGCCATCTCATTGAACTGAAGAATCGAAACATTAGACATCAATCACATAAAGTAGAAACTGTTATTTAATGTAGACGGTCCTCACTATTCAGGGATGTGAAAATATAATGAAACACTCCCACTTACTACAACAAACATCTACTCATTTTTATTAAGTGTATGTCTATTTTATTAATCAAAAATATATATAATCACACTTTATACAAATAATACATCCGAAAAGGTGTTTGTATATAGATGAACATACATTGACTCTACGAAACGAATAGAGCTTACATAATACTACAAACACCCCAAAAATCGACACTTCCAAAGTATATACTGTCTCTAACCCACTACAACTCACATCTTCGGTGTCAGAGAGCAGGTGTTGTTCCAGGGACCCTGCCTCCCTGTTTAACCTCCGCTTGGTACCGGCCCGCTGGGACAAATTGCCCATGACTAGGTACTAGGCGCAATCCAACGACGGATGAATAACAAAAAAGAAATATCGGATTCAAACGTGACGAGAACGCAAACAAACGACAAGCCCTTTCAACGGTCCGATGAACGCGAGATGAAGCTCCTTGCCTTTTCCTTCGCTTCTACTTTTCACCGACACTCGCTGTGTAAACTTCATTTCTCAAGACACACACACACACGTGTGCAGCACACACACCCCCACCCCTTCACACACACACACACACACTCCCTCCACTCAAATCTGGGTTGGATTGGTTTCCTTTTTGAGTGCACGCTGCTAAAATAGGACAACCTCCAGTAAGCGGCGGGGGAAGGACAGACAGTCCAAGTGCTCGTGACTACGTGTGGCAGGGGTGGATGCTTTCAAACAGACAGCACAGTGGGATGGGTGTGGATCATTGTCTGGACGGTTGAACCTTGATCACCTTGAATTGGATGTTTCCCTTATGAGAAATGATCTACATAAATGATGGAGTCCAATGCCATATCTATAACTAATTAGAAGTGAAGTC
>OOFG01048429.1:0-12683 GCA_900323295.1 Molva molva
ACACACACACACACACACACACACACACACACACACACACACACACACACACACACACACACACACACACACACACACACCTATTCCACACTCGCTGTAAGTTAGATATAAGCCAAATGTATAGTCTGCAGAATAAGCTCTAATTCTTACCTGAGATGGGTTTTTTTTTTCTTACTGTACGACGGAATCCGTCACGGAAGAGCGGCCAGCGCACTGATACGACGGGATGAGAGCAGCCTTATGAATGACGCATTCACACACTTAGCGAACACACTGCTTTGTTCGGACGCACGCTGGAGGATGAAAAAGCACCTGCGACGTGCCGCAATCAGCTAAGCCCGCAGCCTAATGCAGCAGCATTATCCCGACTAAACACCACAGAGAGTGGCAGAAGAGAGTGTTGAACACACGCCGAACTGAAGCCCAAAACGCTTTGCTTCAGATCCAACCCAACCGTGGTCTATTTTTAGATGCAGATGCGAGGTGTTTCTCGGCTCTTGCTCCACACTAGAGCGCGCGGCTGGATGCGCTGCAGCCGGTCACGTGACCGCCCGAGCAGCATCTCAAGAGCATCAGTACATCGCTGCCATGACTTCTTCCCTCCGGAAGAAGAGAGACTAGCTCTTGGCGATACAGCCACGCCATGATCTGGCTTTGTTCTATTTCAATTTTATTTTGAGGAATATTTTCTAGTCAAGCTAAAGCCGTTTCAGTGCATGCAGGGGCTCTGGAAAAAAGAGCCACTTAAAAATGCACATCTATTCTTTTAAATTATTACACTCAAATGGTGCCTATCTTTAGGATGAGAACCCTTTAAACAATAGGTAGGCTTGTGTAAAAGGCTAATCTTTAAAGTAAATCAATATACAACAATACAGTAGGCCTATGTGAATGAAATGTTTACCGTTCCAAAAATAAATAAGCCGGTTGGCAGCCGAAGGTTGTGCAGTCCATAGAGACAAACTTAACACAGCATGCACTCAGCACTCAGCACTGAAAAGGTCTCTTATTTTGACATCGTACTCGATCATGGGCAAGACCAACTGTGCTCCGGTCTAAAAGGTGGGTTTTCTTGGGGGCCGGTGATCAAGCCCGACTGACTGGGATGTACAGGGTGCACGCATTGTAACCCTCTCCTCCAACCTCCTTTGGGAGAAGGGTGGCTGAGGTTCATCCAGACGGAGTTCCCCAGCCGGCGCAGGCTTTACCGGGTCTGTTTCAGGCAGACCCACCTCCTGATGCAACTCACGGGCAGCTTCACCGCAGCTCTCTTCACCCGAGTGTCCACTAAATATTATGAATACAGCCATGAGGGCGGACGCGTGGGCTACCCAGCCACTGGATCCCACCAACTTAAACACACACACACCTGGCTCTAAAGGGTAGCTCTGAACCAGGCAGCGGCAGGCGTTAACCGGACAGGGTAAACTTCTTTATGGACATTTACTGATATAAGTGTGAATATCGTGTGAATATGTTCTTTCCAGATCAGTTCACTGTGGTTGACCCCGCAAGGAGGGATGGCATTGTTGTGTCGTATTCTGTTAAAATGTATAACTGTAATCCAGTATTGCTCTTGAGATTGCCATTTTGAAATGTAACCTCAAACTGTAGTCTGTTACTCCTATCCATAACTGTTAAGACCTTTCTTGAAAGTTTAAAAGATATAACTGAGAAAGTTCAGCCTCCCATTACTTTTGGTGTAAGCAAGGGGCACCAAAGTAAATAGTATTCCACCGTTGTGTTTCTGCAATGACATGATTTCCTGGTGGTTAGCATTCTTTTTCTGCTCTTTGATTATGATAAAACTCAGTGTCAGTGTTTTCTAAAGTAGGCCTGTAGAGGGAAGCTCATGTTTTTGAATGCATATAGTTTTAAGATTGAACTAAAAACTAAAGCATTTTATTAGAGAAATTGTATATGGGTTTAGTATCAGTGACTTTTCTTTTTCCCTCAATAGACCTCCCAATTGGACCTATGTATCCGTGCTCATGAAAAATGTATAACTAGGGCAAGAGTGATGTTCCCCAGATGAGAAACTCAC
This sequence comes from Molva molva, assembly GCA_900323295.1. Classification (NCBI taxonomy): domain Eukaryota; kingdom Metazoa; phylum Chordata; class Actinopteri; order Gadiformes; family Lotidae; genus Molva; species Molva molva. The sequence continues at coordinate 2,045 of OOFG01048429.1, forward strand.
TCTAGAGGAGTGCCTGCTGAAAAATTCATATGAACAGTAAAAATGTTTAAAGAATTACCTATGCTTTGATGGCTGCTAAGCGGTAATGGATGACTGCACCTGTTCTTATATTCATTGGCTAAGTGTAGGTCAGCCAGCATGACACGTGACTGGGAGAGTTTTCAGCTGGAATCGGGTCAGTTAGTTCCATTTGAGAAAGCCCTTCAATACAAGCATGTAACTGTAGGACTATGGTGCCTCTAACCGGTACCTGCAATTAAATATTAAGTTGGCTAATATAGCATTCAAAGGCCTCGGTGTAATCCATTGTGTAGTTATGTTTGCATCTATTTTATGTTCATATTTTTGTTTAATGCTCAATATAGATTGGTAGGTACAACATCATATATTGTACTTTGTTGTGAAGGTTTACTTTGTGATAGCTTCCCTGCTAGTATGTCATTGAAGTATAAGTATTTCATGCTGATTAATTGATGTTTCATCAGCTACATAGTGTTCATATCTCAGCATGATTAAGATGGGGCATTTGCGCCACACAAATCCGCTGTTTGTTTCAACCAAAACCGTAGCATTAACTTAAATTGCAGATGTAGATGTAGAAAACCGACAATGTGTCGTTCAAGCCACTCTAGGACCTAAACTCCCACGTTCCACTTTGAGGCCGTCTGCTCGATGCCCATAAATAGTGTACCATACCTGAAGTGGGCATGCGTTCAAAAGTGAGTCATTCAGTGAAGTGCCTTTTGAAATGGTTTTCATTAGACATAGGCCTACATCGACATTTACACTTCATCAGTCCCTTTACCCAAGCAGTTCACACACACACACACAACACAAATTATCATGAAAGTAGGCCATTATACAATCTTTATCTCGGACCAAAGCCTAATGTAGTTTTGTGAGGTGGAGAATCTTTGTATTTAATCAAATATTATCTATTTCCACTGTGACTCTTGTTGTGCTGGAAGGCACCAAATACCACATCAAGAACACAAATGTTTTAAAACAAATAAATGCCAATGTAAAAAATAAGGAATATTGTTTATTTCTTTGCCTCTCATAGAAGGTACAGAATACAGATACATGACATGGACACGTTTTACGAGTTGGGAACCAAAGTGTGGTATGGGTAGATTTGATAGGGATTTGGGTGCGACCATTGTGAGTCGTCCTCATATTACCTGACCTCTTTTTGCATTCCTTCGGGAAGGACATTTTTAGACAGCACAGTTTAGTGCATTCAAGTTAGTGAGTTAGTGACCCCAGAACCTAACAGGTGCACATTTATCAGGGCCAACATAGATGGTAACAGAATCCTCACATAAGTCTATCACATCATAAACATACATTTACACAATTGGTTGAAGCAGAATGTTTTATCTCAAAGAGATGAACATTAATAATGACCTCTCCGAAGTTGAGCTGTGAGTTTGGCTAGACCTTTGCGTTAAAGCATGTTTTTTGCCTACATATTTTGTCATTATCTTGTATTATAAACGCGTTAGCGTACAGGCTACCATGTTAGCATTAGCACATTAGCATGCCATGGTGTACAAGAAGGCCTACACGTACAAGTACGAGAAGAAGTACATGTTAGCATGTGGGATCGTGACCTGCTAGTGCATTAGTGTGCTAACATGTTAGCATTAGCATGTTAGCGCATTAGCGTGCTGGCACATTAGCACGGTAGCATGTTGGAAAGCTCATGGCAACAAAAGGAAAGCACAGGAGTATGTGTTAGCGTGTCAGTACCATGCTAGCATGTTACCATGCCAATGGAAAGGTACGCTAAATGTACTTCTCAGTGTGACTGGCCACTGCCAGAAACCCATTATTATTTCTACATTATTCAAAATAATAATAATTCCTTTAAAAAAGTACATTGGGATAAAGAAAATACTAAGCAGAGGTAGAGTATCAACTATTAATATAAAGAGCATAACTAGAAGTCAAAATCACTCCACAAAGAAATGGCATATTCCTGCTAGATTTCTATTTCCCACCCACAATACACAGAGTCACATATCGACTGCCACCCACATCACAACCAGATCATGGAATACACTACAGTAATGACGACCCCAACCCACTTACATGTATTCTTAGCCCAGTGCAGAGGCGTCAGTAAATGGTTTTCTCAAGGGGATGCCCCCCGCCCACCACCCTATTTTTTGTATTATTGTGTACCTTCTTTCTTTATTAAAGAAAGACAATGCCACCTTGAAGCTTCTCTTGTGCAGCTAGACGTTATATTACCAATATCACTGGGGAGCTGATCTAGATCTAGTTCTCCTTTTAGCAAAGTGGCGACTACGACTCTGTGGGGTCCTCAAGAAACAGATAAAAGAGAAAAGATATCCACTTTTCATTCCACTAACCCTTTTTCTAGATATGACCCTCTGACGCATCCCCAGACCTGGCCTTACGGAGGCAGCAATGGCTAACTGTGAAATTATTCGATTTAGCAGAGCAAACATCGTCTAAACAGCCAAGTTCCATGATATAGTTTGGTTTTAACAATACACTATAGAAAATTATGAAAAAGGTAAGAGATACGTTGTATCCTAGTTGCTTGGGGACAAATGGTTGTAGTTTTGTTGGCTATATGACTGACTATGATCATCTTGTGGCAACCTGGTTGCCACAATTGGATTCCTCTTGTCTCCAGGAATATGGAACTATTTGTATACAGCACCTTGAATTTTGATTGAAAAAGTATCCGCTACAAGACTACTTTTGAGTGTGTGCTGCCATCTAAAGGTTAGATGGCTTATATGTTATTGTGGTCTGATTATAATTGTGTTTTTGGGCTCTGGATTATTGGATGGATTAAATAGATAAATGATTGTTGTGGATCATCAGTATTCATATGCATTCGTCGCTGGCAACTACTGTAGCATTTAAAGGATGAAAATGACAATGGCAGATAATTTACTGACGTGAGTAGTGATTTCTGCCATTTAATGAAGCTCACCCTCTTGATCTTTTGCAGCTTTTCTCTCTTTTGCACTTATTGGGGACATTTGCACTTCAAAGGTTTTATCAAATGCACCGTAGTCTACCCGAAAGGCTCCTTTCTCCAAGGACATGCAGGACTCAAAGCGATGTCCCCACAGGATCTCATTCTCTGTGTACGAGGTCCGGGCTTGGCACGTCATGCCTGCAACACAGCGGAGAGAGCAATGCTAAAACATCAACACAAAATCAAATCTAACAAGATAAGGCGTCTTCGCAGAGCATATGAACGGTGATCGAAGAACATTGCTACCAACCCGAGGTCTCAACGATCCCCTCCAGAATCACAATAATCTCCAACGTCTCCCTCTTCAAGCGTTCGGCCCCCACCTCCCAAAAGGGGCTTCTGTCGTTGATGACGTGGGTGATGGTCTGGGGCTCAACCAGCAGGAGCCTGTCCCCACCGATGTCGTAGCCGAGGTTGATCTCCGACTGCTCCAGGGGAATGAACTCTCCCTCCTGGGTTTGCCTGGACTTGATGAGCTTGGCCCGGATCTTTGCGTCGACCATGTGGCTCGCTCTCAGGTCCCCGATGCGAAACAGCAAGCAGAGCCTCTCGTCCCGCTCCGAGATCACGCAATGCTTGCTGAAGATCAGCGTCTGCGCCCTCTTCTGCGGCCGGGAGATCTTAACGAACATGCAGCCCACCATGAGAGCATCGATGATGGAACCCAGGATGGACTGCACCATCAGGAGAACCACGCCCTCTGGACAGTTCGCCGTGACCATTCGAGAGCCATAGCCGATGGTTCGCTGACTCTCCAGCGATAGCAGTAGTGCTGACAGGAAGCCGTCCACGTTCTGGAAGCAGGGCTTCCAGTCGGGGTCGTGGGCGTGAGCCACGTCGTCGTGCAGCCACGCATCCAAAAAGTAGATCTCCGCAAACGCCACCCAGGTGAGAATGTAGCACATGGTGAACAGAAACAGGAACCAGCGGTACTTGAGGTCCACCACTGTGGTGAAGATATCGGAGATGAAGCGCGTCTTGTCCTCGATGGGACCCAGATTGACCCTACACTTGCCATCCTTGCTTACGTACCGCTGGCGCCGATTGCTGCCGCCTTCGCTTACTGGTTGCCTGTGACACAGAAGTTTACATCGCTTCTTGTGGGTCTTTTCACTAGGCGAGTTGTCGGTCGCCCTGTTGACAAAGACTGGGTGGCTGTTGCTGTCCACAGGGCCACTAGAACGCCATTTGGAGCTGAAGCGCTTCAGGTGGCGTCCACGTTGTGGACGCTTCTCCAGCGTTTCTTCTTTTAGCTCTTGTGGAGCTGTTTGGATGGTGACACCACCAAGAGGAGGGGTTGTGAGGGTAGCTGAATCCTGGGTGGAATGGTTTAAGATCGTCTGTGACTCAGAGGGAGAAGGGCAGTGTAAAGGGCCTCCTTTATCCTGGTGAGGATCTGTGTTTAGGCTGAGGATAAAAGACTCTCTTCTTGTGTCGAGCACGGTAGCCATGGCGGACTTCACAGGTACCTAAAAGAAGAGAGGCAACATGCAGATAAATATATAATGCTGTATGCATAAAGTTCAACAAACTGCTGCATGCAGTAATTACATACGGGAAGAGGGATGTCACTACCTTGTTAGTGTAAGGAGTGTAGCGCACAGAATGTAGTGATCTGGGAAGGTAGGCCAGAAAATGTTTAGCAGTCAGAGTCTGTGTGGGGGGAGCAGAGTTCCTACGGATGCTGAATGGAGATGGGGTTCTGCTGGGATTACTCAAGTGCTTATCTTGCACTATCACGCCGCTGCACATCCTGCCTGTTCCTCATGGAATCCATCACTCCGTCCCTGTCTTAGCAGAGGATATATTTTGTTATACATATACGTTTCAAATATACATATATATACACATGTCAAATACTTACCAGTTTTAGAATGACATACATTTTTTAAAAACAAAAATACACTTAAAATGTGTCACTCAATAAACAAGTAAATAAACCATGGAAATAATATTGTTGAGCACTTAACACAGGCTAAATCGAGGCTTGACCTTGAATGTATTTCAAGGTCTCAAGGTCTATGTATTAAGATCAAACATGGTTAGACAAATCAAAACATGTTCATCCAGATCAATTAATTTGATGTTTTAAAAAAGAAAATTTATATGGAAAACACAAAATGTAAATACTACAAAAGTGTTAATACAGTATTCAATTTACATTAAGTGTTACTCAATTTATGAATTCAATCACACTAGTTTATAAATATTAAATTTTTACTCTGGGTATAAAGGGGGATCTTCTGAAGAAAATAGATAACCGACTTAACCTCCCAGATTTATTTGCGCTCTAATGGTTAAAGCCTATTTCATAATTTAATAGTCCTTAAAAATATTTTTTTTCTCAACTGTAGCCGCCAAGCCTGTGAGAATATTTCCACACGCTTAACTTAACTATTTTAGAGGTAGGCCTATAGACTATAACATTTCACATGAGAATGCATAGATCACATAAGAATGCACAAACACAGGCCTACCTTCTCAATAATTAATACGTTGTCCTGTTAGAGTAAAGCATGAGGAGACCAATGGGCAGTAGGCTGTCATGGGTTGAATATCTGTAGCCTACGTGGGCACAAACTGGTTGAATAACTGTTCTCCCGTATCGTATGAACTGAATTACTTTGTCTTAGAGTATGGAGCTTTTCTGATAGCCCCAGCTTTACATAAATACGCCAGCTGTCTACTTGAGGATTATGGCACAAGTTAAAGATTCAATCAACAGTTCATTCAAGCTATAGTGGCGTTCTTAAAGATCTGTGGAATTGCTTTTTAAATCGTGGCGTTATCTTCACCAAACCCATATATACCATATGGAACTATCGGACACAGCGACATACGGATAACTCATGGAATAATATGGTATTTACAAATTCTGTTTGGATCAATTTGAAAATATAATACAAATGTGAACATGACTAGAATAGGCCTATACATGCATCATTAATATCATTATCGCTATATATTTAACAAACCACCAAGACATGACTGTCCAGTGGGTATTTCATCCCGATTTGAGCTATAACTGGTTTAATTTTTAATAAGCTTTTTAAATTGCCTTACACAGGTAGGTTTTTGCTACTCACATGTGTGTCTACCTAGATGTGTGATGAGGTTAATTCAACTAGTCAGTCATGTTGTCCCACAGTGTCTTGTTGGCATGACAGTAGGCCTATGCTTGCTCAAAGTTGATACATTATTTACTTGTACATTTATTGAAGCATAAAACCTGAATTTCTCTTTATCCTGAATCCAACTCTTGCTGGATTATTTCAGTATTCACCGACCTCAATTCATATTAAAAAGGAACCATCCTTTCCAGATACAGCCACACAATATTACAGCCTTCAGAATAGTTTTACATATTTTTGAGCAGTTATTTAGCAGTTTATTTATTTTGGCCTTACAAATTTGGTGAATGCTTAATAACCACAATCTTGAATGTATACATACATTTAACATTTAACAAAATGTATGTTTGGTAGAGACTTGCCGGGGAGGAGTTCAAAAGAGATTTAAGAGACATGTTATACGTTTAAATACAAATATACAGAACCCTTAATACAATATAGTTCAAATTTGCACTTGACTTCCAGACTGGCAGCTTTCAATGTAAGTGTTTGATACAGTTAGTATATTTGATTTTATAAAATAGTCATACATTAACATTTACATTAAATTATAAAGTGGTAACAACATGAATGTCCATTAACCTATAGTGCACAGAGTATCTTGTCTAACAATGTTTTGCTGAAATGGTATTAAAAACAAAAAAACGATTGAAATGAAAGCAATTTCTGTAATATTTCAACTAGAGAAGCCAGTTTGAACCTGTTATGTGGACAATTGCGTGTCTATTTCACACAGGCATGTAGGATACATTATTTAGAGCCCATTTATGAGAGAAGAGTAAGAACACAACCTGAATGTTCAGTCAAATCTCAAATGTTAAAAGGACATGGCCACATGTTTTCTTTTCCAATAGACATATTGTTACCGAAAGCATAGTTTAGGAAACTGTTAGGACACTATGATCCACCATGTCCAACAGTCCCCAAAACTACCAGTGGATCTAAATACACAATCCAATGTATAAATCAGCATAACAAGGAAACTAAAAAAACACGTCTTAAAGGCAAACACCAAGTTGTGCATTAATCAATGTTTGGTTATCGCCAACATCCCCAATGAAATGACCATGTTTTCCACCTGGACACCACACAGGGCTTGCATAGCTTGTATTACAACTGGGCGAGAGAAACACTTGCTTTTCATGGTCTCATTTAGGGATAGTGGCAAAAAAACAACAACATTGTAATACTCCTGATTCTTCAAAGAAAATCGAGATAAGGTCAACGTGTTCATTTGGTTCTTCTTACAGGAATAAAAGGCTGAAGATGGATAGCTATTTGATTTTGGTCAGGGCTAAAGCGCGTCGCTCGGTGTTCTGGAACAAGGCTCGGATGAGGCTCTTCATCTCGGAGCTGGAGAACTCCATGGCCAGGGGACCCTTTCCTTCCGCCCACCTGCAGAGAGACAAGGAGCCATGAGGAGACTAGCCCCAGTGCTAGAGGAACTGCTCCTAGGGCTGGGCCACAATTCTACATGATCCTTCATTGTCTTTGAATGGTATTCCATCGTCATGAAATGAAGATATGGACCTGATAAATCCTGATACCCAGTTTAATAGTCTAAATGAATAACGGTGAGAAGATCCTTAAAATGATCTATATGAGGGTTGAAACGTCAAGAGAAAGAAACCATACTTTAAATGTCCATGTACTTAAATGTTAATTGCCCTCAGTAAGGCTGTTAAGAGTTGGATTCTGAATTAATGAGCATATCGTGATATTTATTGGTATCGTACTTCTCTGAAGTTTGGCTCAGTTTAAGAGTCAACTCCAGCTTATGCAGAGAACAGCTCTGCCTAAAAGGCTTTGCAAGTGCATTCAATCCTTTAATAAAGACAGTACAGTTTGTTGTACCACTTTTCAGTCTACAGTGTCACAGTGTTCACCGGAGGCCCATACGAATCAGCTCAGAGTAGTAGTCCCAAAATGCCCCAAAAAAACGAAAGACATGCGTGTCTTTCTCTCAAATGATGGTGGCGGTATGTGGGGCCGTAGAGAAGTGCTAACGTTAACAAGATAAATCCCCAGTCAAGCATTCAGCCACATCCTTCCCTACAATAGACAATACTGTATTTCTAGCATCCAACAAGACCGCAAGATGACGTCGTTTCGGTAGCGGTGTAGCCTACTACTCTGGGCTGATTCGTATTTACCTCCAGTGGTTGGTTGCTTTGTTTTGAGTCCAGCAAACACGGTAATGCAACTATGACGTCAAGTGAAAAAGAGCCTATAATGTTAACGAGTGTACCTGTTGACGATCTCCTGAAGGTTGGCCCGCAGCACAATCACCAGCTCCTTGAAGGTCATCCACTTCTTGACGAAGAGCGGCACCTCCTCCTGGTAAATGTTGTTCTTGCGCTCTTCTGCCAGCGGGACGAAGACCAGGGGCCCCTCCTCGATGAGGGTCTGACACAGCGTGTGGAGATGCTCCCCGTCCTCAGACGAGATGTCCTGCAGGTCATTAGTATGACGGATTATGTCCACTTCATATCAATACTTAACATGCAGCACTTTACAGCCCTTGGTAAACACAAGGAGAGCTGGATAGTGCAGACTGTACTTGTTTCTTGCAAAGCGATACTTTGGTGAAAAGGTTCCCAATTTACTCCAAAAGGGAACAAGAGGAATTCTCTGAAACAGTAAGTACAGCCTCAAGAAGCTGTCCTAGACGAATACTAGTCTGGTTTCTAATATTATTATGGTGGTAGAAACATGATAAGGGGGGCAAAAGACAACCATGGCACTAGTCACAAATACAGAGACTGATAGGGTGGCGTTGGTAACAATATAAAAAACAATTAAAAGTCACCTCTAGCATCATGATTTTGGCCATGACTTCAGAAATGGCTGTGTTGAGAAGACTTCCCATGGCTTTACAGTAGATGTTGACTGGGAGCACATCTTGCCACACAATGCCCAGCTGTTTCAACTGATGAATGACCTGGAAAAAAGAATCAGGTAAATGGAACAGCCATCAATGCCATCTGTACCAATATGTCCCCTTCATATTTGTCTGACTAAACTCATCCCAGATGCAAATATAGGCCCCGATATATTTCAACCGAAACTCAAATTTGCATGTTCCCATAGGCTGTCAAAGTGTTTAATATGAGTTTAACCAAATTGCACTTTCTGGCAAACTTGCATACACCACGTTTAAGGCAACCAAAGTAGCCTTGGGAGACCATCCTGATCTCGAAAGTTCCAGTTCTGTTTCTCTCTGCAGATCAGTCTGGCCTCGAGCCCATTGAAAGCATCCCAATCAGGGCCAAGGGGGGTTTTAGTCCATGACGAAGCAAGAAACGCTGCAGTCTGCAGAATTCCAAAACAATGGCAGCGCCCGAGGGAAAAGTAGCAATCGACGGAGCAATCCAACCCGTTTTATCCAAAATAGACCAATAACGATGTTAAAAGGAGAGGCAAGTCTATTTATATAGCACCATTCAAACACAATGCCTATTCATAGTGAATACATTTTCTCGCAGGAGAATGTTTTTGCTTTAATTATGACCAAATTCGGCAAGAGGATCACTTGGTTTTGACATCAAATTTGATTCGCTGGAATTATTTTCTTTTTTTAACAAAGTAATGCCACGCCCATATGCAGAAAAGAATTGTTGCACAGCCAAGGCCAAACTGACATCAAAGGCAAAACCCAAAGTTCAGTATCTGTCTGGTGAAATGCCAGTTGGCTTTTTATTTAGTTCTAAGTGAGACATTTTCCCTTCAACAAAGGAGGAAATACATGTTCCAACAATAGTCACTGCATTTTAAAACGTGTTGTTCTCTAGGGCGGAGCTATCATGACATCACTTGTGTATCATAAATGGCCTCACCTGTCTCACTGCCTTGCTGGCGGCGGTGTAGTTCTCCTCGTCATCCAGGTTGGAGAAGTTGCGAGCGGTCGACAGACGCTCCAACAGCTCTGCCTTCTGGGTGTTCAGCTGGGCCAGGAAGCACTGAGCACCTGTAGGACACACAGCGTCAACAAGAGGCCTTCTGGGTGTTCAGCTGGGCCAGGAAGCACTGAGCACCTGTAGGACACACAGCGTCAACAAGAGGCCTTCTGCTATAGGGTTGGGCAATAATAATAATAATGATAATAATAATAATAATAATTAAATATAGTCCTTTGAATGGCAATTCATCATCATGAAATTAAGTCAACTCATCGTGATACCCAGTTTCATAGTTTCAATGAATATTATCAGAGAAAGGAAAACTAAATCTCCATGTGCTTCAAAGTCATTTTTGCATTTCTTTTTTTTTAATTTAATCAGGACGTGGACCCTCAGACTGTTAAATATGGTATTTTGAATTCATAAGCATATCGTGATATTAATGGCTGCTCCCATTCAGTCGGATGGCGCTGCTGTCCAAATATACATTAACACAAGTCACAGAGCCTTGTCGCGCTGGTCGGGACGACCGACATGACGCCAGTGAATGCCTGCACAAACATACATGCCTTGTACGGGGGGGGGGG
>OOFG01048429.1:12703-24467 GCA_900323295.1 Molva molva
GGGGGGGGGGGGCATACATGGGACCTTACTGACGAACATTCTGCATTGATCCAAGACATACGTTTTACGTTGGTTTTTTTTAAAACGCAGGATGGTGAAATTGATTCCTAAAACAATAATATTTCATTCACCCAGCTTCCTGAAACCGGGCACCATGTCGACAAACGTGGCGATGCCGTCGCTGAGCGGCTGGGTCAGGTGGGGCCTGAAGCTGTGTCCCAGGGTGAGCAGGTGGTGGGCCAGGTACATGCAGTTGTTGTGCTGGATGGCTGCGAGATGAGGGAACTTCAGCAGGTTCTCTCTGAATACGGCAGAGACAAACAGAAACAGCACTGGTCAGGGAGGAAGCATTTAGTGAAAGGTCTTTCTCGCCCAGTGTTGCGAGCAAGCAAGCCCGCCCTAGTCAAACGTTTATAAGCGTATATAGTTATATAGTATAGTGTATTTAGTGATATAGTATGGTGTATCTAGTCATATTGTATATAGTGGTATAGTATATATAGTGATATAGTATAGTGTATATACTGATAAAGTATAGTGTATTTAGTGATCTAGTATAGTGTATATACTGATAAAGTATAGTGTATTTAGTGATGTATTTAGTAATATAATTGATTGTATTTAGTGATATATAGGGAGTCTGGTTTTGTTCCATTAAGTTCATTGATTTGACACCACCTTCGGTCCTTTCCCTTTCGATGTTCCTATCCTAAGTGTGAAGTAAATATTGTATATTGTATTTGGTAGCCAGCGTGCTTGTAAGGTTGGTTTGGACAGGGGTTTCTGAACATGTGTTTTCCTTGGATTTTGGCACAAGGGATTATAACATCTGATCCTGTGTATTAATGAATTGTACACCATTGCAACACCTTTAACTGTTTCGACTTTTGTCGCATTCAGATTGTTTACCATCTGCTGGTTTCATGTTCACGTCCTTACTACCAACTAGACAATTAATTAGTGCCGCAACACCAAGCAAAAATAAGAAGCAATATAATTCAAGCACAGATGTTCGCATTTAGCACGAGTGTGATCATGAATATCTTACTTGTGGTAAGTAGGCACGACGTCGTAGAACAACTGGAAAATGTTTCTCACAGTGAAGAAAAGTTGCATGGCACTGAAAAAGCCACAAAACAAAAACAGACACACTTTAGCTGCCCATAGGGATGTATTTTGTTACACTTGCATATCATCCCATTTCAACCAGTACTCATCATAATGTAACGCTGAGTAATAAGCTTAAGTTGCACAGAAGATTCAAAGTAAACACAACGCATTAAGATTAATACGCCCGCTTGACTGTAGGAATTTGCCACCTTTCCCTAAGTTCGAGTGGGCTATGCCGCTGGCGCTTATGCTGTTGGAAGGGAAGAGGAACCGGGTTCGAGTCCCGAGGCGGCGTACCCTGGGAGGAAGCAACATGAAGGGCTTCGCCAGCATCGGTGCAAGCTGAGTGCTGCCGTCGTCTACGACAGCACTGGTTGAAATGGGACAGCGTACAACAGAGAAACCCCCGGCCTACCACTGTGTGGAGCTCCCCACCGCCTCTCGCAGGGTGTTGAACGCCAGCTCCATCAGCTGCTGGACAGACTCGCTGATGCGACAGACGGGGAGACACAGGGTCCTGGGGGAGAGCTGCTGGTGGCCGTCCAGCCTCACCTCCTCCTCGCTGGACACCTTCTGCTGTTTGCCAGGGGGCTCTGAACCCTGGGCCGGCAGCTTGGGGAGGGTCAGCTTGGTCTCTGGTTTGATCTGGATGCCAGACAGAAATAATATGTATAAGAGTGTCTTGCAGCTAAAAAGGATACTAATAATAACATACACGTTCTCCCAAACAAGCAATAATAACAAGGTAATAAATCGGCTTATGCGAGCAAAAAAACAAACACCAAGTATTGAAAGGAAAACCAAATACCCTGTTTGAGCTAGTCACCACCCTCTAATGAAATGCAGAAAATGCCTTGGGATCTACTTCTGGTACACACAGTTTTTCCTCCACTCGCTACATTCAGATAACCTGGGATGCTTCTTTAGCGGCGAAGCGGTTTGACTGAAATACGAGAACCACAGACACATGTAAACATACTCTGACGGTGTTGTGCATCTTGGAGGTCATGAGCTTGCGTGCCGCCACGATGACGTCTTTACACTTCTTGCTGGCAAAGTGACAGTTGACGTCCTTGGCGTATTTGAGCAGGTCTGTGGAGTCACTCTGCAAGTACTGCATCTCCTTCATGGAACTCTCAAACTCCTCCGTCTCCTTGATCACCTTCAGAGTGGAGAACAAACATGAAATGGAGGAAACTCCTGCATGATCAACCATACATAAAAAGAGTATTTGTATAAAGAAGGAGATATACACGCACATCCAATTTTATGCATGTGCCGGACAGATTAGGTAACCATACGTATGAAAGAGTAGAGTCGGCAAACTGTAAATAAACCGCTCCGGCGCAGTACACAGTTTGCGGACTCTTCGTACGTCATTCTATGTCTTTTGTATTCATCACATACATGCTGACTGAGGTATTGATCAAAGGGAAATCCCTGGACCACAGCAGCATACCGCGTTGTAGTTCTCTAGCTGGCTGCTCTTGGTGGGAATAGAGTAGACGAGACACTCATGGATGATGCAGTGGGACAGCTCCTCCCAGATCATCTCTCCCAGGATAGCAGAGAGCTTCTTCTCACCCACAGACATGTCTGCGACAAACACATGCAGACCTTTTACAATGAATTTGTTAGAATAGCATGGCACAATTAATTGGGTGGATTTCTGTTTAGAAAACGTATTACACATCGAGGACAAATTTTAAGTTGCAATATCCTAGGACCAAGAAAGCCCTGGGAATGACAAATATAATAGTAATAGTAAGAAAATACATGAAAACACTTTAGGTTTTAACACACAAGTTGAAACCTAATTGGGGAAATTCATAATACATTTATACAACCTGAATTATCTGAATAAATTTAACATTATTTGAAATGATTGATGAATTCCAGTTTAAAGCGTTAAAATATTTGTTTCAAATTTGCTTTCCACCTGACTCAATTGTGCTCTTTGGCGATTATCACAACTATTTGCCTTTTTAATGCCACAAATTACTTGCCAATAAGTATTGATCATTACTTTGTACTTGATTTGTATTGAGTGGACTGATGCAATAATTTGTTTAACGTTTTTAATAAATGCCTTTTCCATTATTGATCTAAATGAATTACCTACCTAACAATTTGCACGACTCTCCAATTCATCTACACAGCAGGTTTCAAATGTCATAATTACTTGAACATAATGCTGAAGACTAGCATTACCACGACCTGGCCTTACCCAGTAGATGAGAGTGCAGCGTTTTGAGCACCAGCAGTAACTTGGTGTACACCTGGGAGGGGGTGGAATGCTCTTGCTGGTAGTCGGACTCCAGATGCTCCACCGTCAGGGTGGGGCCGTCATTGTGCTCCGTCACCTTCACCGATAAACCCCGGTGGATGATAAGTGGCTTCAGCATGTTTTTCAACAGAACCTGGCCTACGAGGGAGAGAGAACAAGAGGGGTTAGCTGATGAGAAGAAACCTTTAGCGAAGCATTTATGGCTTCACATAGATTTTGCAGTCAAATACATTTGAATGCAAATGTTCAAAACGCTTGCTTACTCTATTAAAATGAAGATGCCATAGGTCAAAACTTTTTATCTTGAATATTCAAAACGTAGAAGATATATATATTCAAAAAAAAAAAGATACTGAAAAGAAAAAGATAGTATGTAACATTGCACCCCAGCAGCATGTCAGGGCCAGAGTTAGCACAAGAGAGCATTAGCTCCGCAGTGACGTTATCCACACAGAGAACGACCAAAACAAACTACAAAGTAAGTGGCAACCGTGTCTACAAGTCAGCCAGGTAAGAGTCAAATCTTTTTCATTTGTTAGGTTTCTAAACTACGTCCACTTTACCAAATAGTAGTTTTGTTGTCACGTCCTCTCAATGTATTTTCCCGTCATTGGTTGCCAGTCGCCACAGACGAAATTGAATGAGAGAGCATGATTCCCTGGCTTGATTGAGTCGTTGCTGGAATGTTTTTAATGCTATAAGACATTTAGTAACTTGTGCATGCAAACGCATAAGCTCACCTAGCTTACTAGAACTTGCAGTACTAGGGTGCAGTCAGGGCTACCCGGCAGTCAGGGCTGCCGGGTAGACCAATCGGGTGCAGCTCACACCTGGTTGTGTGAGCTTCATTATTGCCATTTATTGAATAGGGATTGACTGAGCCATCTTACTGAAGAGTTTGATCTTGTAGTGAAGGTCTCCTTGTATAGCCAGGGCTTGGAGGATGGAGCTGAGCTGAGCAGGACAACTGGGGTCGCCATCTTTACTGCAGCTGAGGGTTAACTTCAGCTCTGTTTTCAGGGAGCATCTCGGGTTGGTGGGATCTGGATCGGGGCAACAAATACTTAGTACAGTACCTATTTTAATTGCCTGGGTTCATACGTCAACACATTCTTAAAAAAAACAGCCTGGTACTCACCAGCTCCTCAAATGAGATAAATCTAACCTCTGGCAATACAAACAATTTCCAAATATTTTGATTTCAGAAAAACGCTACTTTCAGTCACTTCAGAGGACTGATTGTTATAAAGGATCTTGGTCTAGTTTTGAAATATAAAAAAACATTAATCTCTCCATTGTTTTAACGACCAATGGGATGTGCTTGAGGCAGACCTGGGTGAAGTCAGTTTAACAACAACAAATTCCATGGAGGTGAATGACCACTATACTGCTGCCACTTGTTTCTTCGGGAAACCTTCCAAAACATGTCTTACCCTTTGAAGATGGTAACTTCCAGATGGCCAGACGCTTCCACTCATCACCGAGGTGGTAGATGAAGTTCTCCCTCTGAACGATCAATTCGGAGCCCAGTGCACGCAGAAGTGGCAGCTCGGAACTCTTCCATGTTTTCAGCGAATCAGCACTCAGCTGGGCCTGAGAATGGTACGGCGTCACAAATCAGTTATTCATTCGGAGTTTTTATTCATCTCTCACAATTTAAGAGTCTAAGAAAACCCCTCAGGGATGCGACTGTCTCCAAGATTTGATTTGAAGCGTTTGTCGATGCTCTTACCTTTTCCAACAGCTTGGCAGCATCGACATATCTATTCTCTGCAAAGGCTTTGCTGAATTCCTCCATTGCATTGTGAAACTACAAACACAGAGACAACCGAGAATGGGTGAACACCATAGTAATAAAGCAAAGACATTAATAGGCCAGAAGATAAAAACATTTTAAGGAGGATGCTAAAAATGTAAATTGGCTAAAGAATATGACCGGTATTTAACCTTGAATAGAGAATCCTGTCATAAAACTAAACCCAGATAATAGACAGACATTGTATCAGATTGTAAAGATAAAGACAAATCCATAATTATAAACGTTTGCAATGTTTTAAGTTTGAATATTCATCTGCAAGTGGTGTATGTATCTTACCTAGTAGATAGGTATTTTGTCTGGTAATATAAAATGAAAACAAAGTATGTTTTGCATGAATTTTCAGATGCTTTCAATAAAAACTCAAAAGCATTAGAGGTAGACGATGGCTTTTATACAATTACACAAAATGTTGAGTAGCTGAAAATGACTCTGCTGTTTCTTCCTCGCACAGGTCTGGGTCAGCCATTAACATTGTCCAACTTTTCTAACGCTAGGTTAAAAACCTAGGTTACTTTTACATCAGCAGATGCAGATTACTTTTTCACCCTCTCAAGCAATGGGTCATGTATATATGACAACCATGAATGTCTCCAGTTCATCCATACATGTTCTAATGGGTCAGTAAAAGGTTCGGTGAAGCATACCTCTTTTAAGTGTCCCAGCATTGTCAATATGACAGTGTTTTTCTCCAGCTGCTGCTTCACTTTGGCATACTCTGCCATCGAACAATGGATATTCTGCTGTACCTGTGGCCACAGATGCGTCACAAAAACACAAACACAACAAGCGCATGGGATGAATACAAGGGTTGTGATGCAACTTCTGCTTGTAGGATGGTAGTGCCCATGGGCCTCATTCGCCCAAGCGGACATGTTGTTTCCCCATTCAGTTTCCCCCCACCAAGCAAGAAGTCAGAACCAAGATGGCGCTAGGTGACTACGGTCCATTAGCCAGCTTGTTGGAGAAATGGACACCACAAACAACAAAGGCAGAAATTTGTCATGCTATAAATAGAAGCTACCTTAGCAGAATTGATGGGAGTTGTCTTCAAAAGCCTGCTAATCACTGCCTTTACTTTGATGGTTTTGTGTTGCAATGTGGCCAGCCAGTTAGTTGATCCATCCAATTGTTTACATATTATCATTTAAATATCTCTATGTGCCAGGAAATTTACCATAATCATCTAACCACTGTATTCTTAGCTTGTTCTATACAAGTTACGAAAGAAGGAAAAAATACATATTTTACGTTCCCTAGTGTAAAAACTGACATTTTATAACTAGTATCTGAAATGTAATGCCTTCTGATAAATAATCAGTTCTTTAGAACATTTTGTTGGGGCATATAAATGATCAAACGTACTTCATTTTCAATACAGTCTTTGAGGGCATCCATTTCTTTGGAGACCTTCTCCACCTGTTCCATCAGCTCCTCAGATGCTTGAAGACTAGGAAGGAACTCCTTGTACCGCTTGTTTATCATGTCACATACCTCCTCCTAATGGAATAACATACAGAAAACAATTTTAAGAATTGACAGTGAGTGAAATACATAAAAACACTTAATTGTAACTCTAACTTAACTCTAAATTGTGAACCACATCTATCACTACAACCACACTTTCCTTACATAAGCAATATAATGCAGATATGGTAAATCCCGTTGAGTATCAGTTATAATACTGATCAGTTCATTAGCAGAATAGAATATATTGCTGTCAAAATATTCAATCGAGTAAAGCAGAATGGGTACGAACATGTATTAATATTTTCTGAAGGGGGGAGATAATGAAAAACACGCCTCTATAAGTGCGCGTCCGCGGAGCCAAGTTAATTAACATGTTTTACAGCTGCAAGGTGTTTCTGTTTATTTGGAAAGTCATATTTGGCTATATAGATGGCTATTGCTATAAGATGTCGTGAGGAGCTGCGGGTTAGATCCTACCAGGTTTCAATGTTTTGCCTGGTTTTAAGGACCAATGAATCACCGTATCGCTATTTTTCATTTGCGACCTGACATCAACAAACAAATCTTCAACGTGTCATCTTCTAGTGGCAATGATATGCGCTAACACGGTTACAACTTCACTCACTACAAAGCGAACCTCACATTGTTAACAACTATGGCACCAGCTAGTGTGTTGGTACGTTAGGTAAACACGTGTTGGTTGAAGTTGATGAACCAGTAATGAAGAGCCATGTCTGTGTGACCAGTAATGAAGAGCCTTGTCTGTGTGACAAGGCTAGTGAAGTGACGCTATGCTAGTTCGCGCCTTACCTTCGTATCCTCCACCTTGCGCGAGATCTTGCATATTTTACTAGCGAGGTCTTCTTTCTCCAGTTTTCCCGAGCTCGCAAGCACCTCAGTGACAAAAGATGCCATTGTTAACCGTCCCAATTAAATGTTATATGATCTTAATGCAGGTTAACTTTTTCACCATCCAACTTGGACTTAATTTTCTTCTTCTTGTGTCGTTTGCCCAAATGTCCCTGTAATGTGTATTACTGCCCCCCAGTGATCAGCTTTAGTTGTAACATTCAATGTATTGTAGCAAACCTAGAACGTTAGATAATATTAGAGTAACGTTAGTTATTGTGTTGTTTATCTGGGTTGTTTACAACGTATGTCACTGTTATCATACCACTGTAACCGCTGAACCGTTAGGTATGTCAGTGCGTTGCCATGGGTAACAGGGTGGGTGTCTGGGTGTGCGTCCCGGGGGGTCCTGGGGGATCATAAATGTGTGTATCGGTTACACACATTTCAAGAGATTAAACCAAATGGTAATGCTTTCTGAGTTGAACCCAAGATAAACTGTGTGCTGCCACGTATTCATGACCATGTGCGTACAAATAGAATGAAGAAAACACACACACACACACACACACACACACACACATGTGTGTGATAAAAAATCATACATATATATATGATTTTTATTAATTGCATTTGAATTGTTCCATAATACATTTTGGAACTAAATTATGCACAGAACCTAAATATGCAGATACAGATAGCAGCAGATGACTTTATTGATCCCGGGGAAATCATTTTGTTTACAGTTGCTCAGCTCAAGTCAGAAACATCAAAGTAGATAGAATAGAATAGCAACAACTGGCAATACAAACACAAAATACAGCAGAAATATAAATATATTAATTATAGAAATATGCATCAAACCAACAGTAGTAAGTAATACAATATAAATATAAATAAAGTTGCCATGCTTGAATCTTGCCATGCTTGAAAGAATTTAGAGAGGATAATGGGTAGTTATTTACATGTAATACAAATTCCTACTATGTTTTTAATTCAAATATGGTTTATGATGAGAACAGCAAGAGCGCAAAGAGTATTTGCCAACTATTGGCTAATCTACTGAGATTGTTCGTAATAGCTGGCCAATCACAAAGCACGGCAGCGGCAGTATATTTATGGGGTTTCCTGTCTGAGGAATGTCAACTATTCAACATGGAGACCACAGTCGAAAAGCTAGAGGCGATGGTAAGCTATTTGCCTCCAATGGTGGTTTTGTCCAGAGCTATTTCAAATACATATTATTTTAATACATTTAATATTTCAAAGTTCACTATTAGCGGGTTATACGTCATTTTAGAGACAAATACATGAGCGGAACTGAAACAACACGGTCTCCATTCTGATTACCCTCGGGAGTAGAAGCAAACGGTTTACATGTCCTTTAGATGTCCTAAACTGACGATTCATATTTGTTTTCGTCCGCTGATGCTTGGGATAAGTTTAGGCTGCCTTAGTTTTACGCAAAATGTTTCTTTTTCCACACACGACAGGTTCGCTATGAAGCTTCAAGGCCGAACTTGTGACGGACACTGGCCGCCTTTATGTGGCCAGAATTCCAAATAACACCCAGAATGTGCACGTCGACGTACATAACGCAACACCAATTTTCCACTCTGGATTTGTTTCCATAGGAGACTGGTTGCTTATCTACCGACCTGTTTGAAACATTCACAAAACACTGCTCTACAGGAACTTGAATTGGTAGTTGTATTTTTAGAGGAAATTAAAAAAAATGCTTTGAATTTGCGAATTGTAAAAGCATTGGAGATACTCTAGTATTATCATCTGCTAAATGTTCGGTCTACAATTTATTGTTTACCAAGCTTGAACCTTAATTCAAAGACATCAGACAACACGGTATGGTGTATAATTTTTATTTTTATTTAGAGGCTGTGTTCATTTGTTTAAATGTAATTTTAAAGTATGACTAATCAATGGTTAAATTAAACACAATGTACTAACATAGACAATTGTTAACTGAACTTGGTTGTACATCTGCCATGAACCCTCCTGAAAAATGTGGCTGGCAGATGCTCTGACTTCATTGCACTACTGTATTGGACAGCTAGCAGTGCAATAGTATTGTCAAAGCATCTGATGGTTGCTGAGATCAACTTTCCCTGACAAGACCGTTTCAACTAAATTGATCTGAAATGGCTCTCTGGATCGGCTCTCTGGATCTAAGAGTGGGTCTATAAGATGGTGTCCTGCTGCTGTTCATCAGTAAACTTGCATTAACCAGAAAATCCTGCAACCCTATCAGTATTGCCCCTGCTGTCCACTGAGTTCAGAGTAGTGCAATATTGCTTATAGGGTTTCAGTGTTGGTCTTAAAACTTGGCTCATGGCAGTATGCAGTGACTGGTCTAGTATGTTTATTTTTTTGTAAAAATAAACTATTTTTAAAGTTTCTGGTTCTTTTGTATTTTCATATGCATGGATTCATACCAAAAGGATTACAAAATACAAATGATTTAAAAGTTAATTGAACCCAGTGTGCACATGCACTGCGCCTTTTGTCAGAAATGATTATCTATCATGAGATAATAGCTGGTACTTTATTAATCCTGCATGGGAAATTCTTTGTCTCCATTTGTTGCTTCATTATACACAAGCCTAAATTCATCCAATATAAATGTTTGGTGTAGATGCCAGAATGGAAGAGGACTATTTAAAACAAATGCAATGACTTTAGCACATAAACAATACGTTTGATTACTACTACTGGTTTGATTATTGGTCAAAAAACACTGGGTTGTATACAGATAAGAAAATGTGATCCACTGAATCTCCCCCTGAAACACTGCTAAAACATCCCGCAGAGCTCATGCCGTAAAGTCAAGTAGAAGCGTAGTTGTTTCAATTGTTTGAGATCAAAAAGAATACAATCGCTATTGGCAAATACTTATGGTTTCAATATCGGTATCTGATTTGTTTTAAGATGGCATCACTCGTGTCCCCTTTAGTGTACACTTCATTACAACTTTAATGCAATTTTAGCTCTACTTTATCCTAGATCATGGCCTGAGATGGACATATTGGGTCCTTATTGCTCATATACCTTCAGATGCTTCTGTAGCTGCTCTAACCACATTTAGATAAGAAAACTAGTCAAATCATACCACATCCTTTCTAAAAGACAATTGTATTAGTCTAACAAATATGAAGAGTAACTGTCATGACAGTATGATTTCAAATCTCTTTTCTTTTTGTAGTTTGTGTATATATCTATAGATATCTATAGATATATATTTTTTTAATACACAGCTTATGTGCTAATGAGTGAGTTATTGGAACAGTTTCATCTTGGTAAACCAACTATTTGTTCAGTTCCAGAAGTCAGAGGCGGAC
Source organism: Molva molva (assembly GCA_900323295.1). Classification (NCBI taxonomy): domain Eukaryota; kingdom Metazoa; phylum Chordata; class Actinopteri; order Gadiformes; family Lotidae; genus Molva; species Molva molva. The sequence continues at coordinate 23,589 of OOFG01048429.1, forward strand.
CTGGACTACATAGAGAAACGCCTGAAGCTGGACTTCATCAACGCCAACAACACAGGAGACGGTGCCCCAGCAGAGGTGCTCCGCTCCCCTCACCTGCTGCCATCTTCCTGCATCCTGCATTTAAAATATATTTGAACTAGCGACACTATCAAAAACTAAATGATGCAGAATAATCTCACTGTTAAGCCACACACTTGCAACAAATTGAATTGTTTTTTGTTTGTTTCATATATGATTCAAAGTACTTGAGCTGTGCACAAAGCTGATGCCAAATATAATATTTAACAAGACCTGAAAAATCACTTATGTAGGCAAGTGTGTAGTTATTTATATATTGTTTTATTCTAACAGGAAAATCTAGTTGGGTTGCTGGACTACCTGGGTCCAATCAAGGCCAAACACGCAGCCCTGTCCACACAGGTGAAGGAGATCGCAGCCGCACACAAGGAGTCCATGGATTCTATCAGAGGCCAACTTGATGGTACTCTACAACTCATTCAGCACTTCCAACAGACTGATAATTCTAAGGTAAGTGTCCCCTAAATTACATGAATCCCCAATACAATGATCAACTTGAATAGATTACCTCTGGAATTTTTGTTAAGTTTACAATACATTGCTGGTCAGTTCAACATTTTTAAGAAGGGGTTTTAGCAGTAGAATGTTTGGATGTACGATCAACCAAAAGTAAATGATGCACATTTGATTTATAAAAGGTTGATTTATTTTTTTATTTTTATAAAGTTACATTTATAAAATCATGAAGGCATCCTTCTGTTGAACAAGTCCCACTGTTTTCACTAAATGCTGTGGTTGAAATGTGTAGATCTCCCCATTGACGGAATCGGAGAAGGAAGCAGCAGAGCTTTGTGCCCAGGG